>SEYY01011991.1:50000-52500 GCA_009176605.1 Armadillidium nasatum | reverse complement strand
CAAAAATTAAAATAGGAATCAAAAAATAAAATATAATATTTCCAACTTTTCATTCGTCCCAAGACACTGACCCTACCCCTACCCTTACCCCTTCCCCTACCCCTACCCGTTCCCCTTCCCTTACCCCTTTCCCTACTCCTTCCCCTTTCTCTACCCGTTCCCCTACCTCACTCCATACACACACTGCCCCTGCCCCTACCCCTACCCCTTCCCCAACCCCTACTCCTTCCCCTACCCCTACCTCTACCCCTACCCCTACCCCTACCCCTTCCCCTACCTCACTCTACATACACACACATACACACACACTAGTTGAAAAAAAAACATTCTTACGTAGAGCAACGAATTAACTAATTTGTCTGCCAATATTAATCTAATAAAGTTTATCAATCTTGTAGCTAAACTTTAGAATAAAGTTTCTTTTTTTTTGAAGATGGTTTGTTTTGCCCTTCTTCTTCTTCTCCTCCTTCGGGTTTCTTCCTATTGATTTATTGCCTTCTTCTTTCGTCCTTTTCTTTCAGTTCAAAATAAAATGTAAAAAGGGGAAAGAATTTTTAAGACATTCCCCAAATATGTGAGAGACTCTCAGAAAGAATCTTAATAAATTAAAATGACTAAAATGGACAAAGACTATGATATAATATATATATATATATATATATATATATATATATATATATATATATATATATATATATATATATATATATATATATATATATATATATATATATATATATTAGGAATAGCTTCAAGTATCGGTATCGGTTAGCATTGGCAAATTTTGAGGTATCGGGTATCGGTAAATAAAATTTTTGTAAGGGTCTTTATTGGTATTGGTAAAAAAACGACCGAAACCAAAATCTTGCATGAAAGAAAAGTGATAATTTCTGTAGAATCTGTAGAACCTCCTCGACTGAAGAGGATAGATTCTGAAAAAGCAAAGTTTAATTCAAAGCTTTTTGCAACACACTATCGAAGGATTTCAATATGTTTTTCGCGACTACAAAAGATTTACCGAAATGCCGAAGAGCGAAGGACCAAGAGTCAGAGAGAAAGGAAAGAGGGTTAGATTAGATTAGAAGGTTTGAGATATTTCCAAATCTTACAGTTAAGGATAGATTCGAAAACTTTAGAAAGAACGGTGGTTGATGAAATGAGACGGTAGTTGGAGGGTTGAGAGGGGTCCCCACTTTTTCGGTACAGGCTAAATGAGAGCACATTTCCAGTAATAAGAGAAGGTTGAAGTTGAAAGACAGAGATAAAGTAGTTTACTAAGGCATGGTGCAAGCTAAAAAAAATACAAGTTTTGGGAACCGCAGGATGAATGTCATTAGGACTGTAGGCCTTCTTAGTGTTAAGTTAAAAGAGAAAGCAAAAATTAGATTTTTAGGAAATTTTTAGAAAACCTACCTCCCGAAATCAATTACTGCATTTCTTTTCAGAACACCCTGATTGTATAAAACGGAATATTATTCACAATAGTTTCTCCCGTTCCTTAAATCTTATAAATCCGGTTTTCGTGGATGATAAAATTGAAATTGTTTACCAACAATTTCTGTCACTAGGCCACATCCGGAATTACATTCAAAGACAATACTCTAAAGCCCGCTCACGTTTCTATGGTAATAATGTTTTGGAACCCCGTAATCTCTCTAAAAACATCATAGTCATTCCTTATGCCAACTCTTTATCTGAACTGCAATTTATCTTAAGAAAAATTTATTTAACATTCATCTTATATTTACAGTCCCCGATGGATTGTCACGTACTTTGATTTTTAACAATACAACAGCCACAGAAGAAGCTGGTGGGGGAGGAGTATATAGAGTTCCCTGTAAGACTTGCCACATGTCATACATTGGGGAAACCTTAAAAACCGTGTCAATTTGTATCTCCAAACACAAAGCTGAGGTGAAGAGATTTAACCACAGTAATGCCATTTTTCTTCATATCACGCAACACCATTCAATTGATTGGGACAAGGCTTCCTTTGTTTTCTTCTCCAAGGCGAAAAATACTAATCGTATGATTGAATCTTTTTTTATAAAATTTATACAAAACTTTAATTCTTATCCCGGATTTTTTGACATATCATAGAATATTTTCAATCTTGTTTCAACCCATTAAAAGAATTATTATATTATTATTAAAGAATTATTAAGCCATTATTATTAAAAGGAAAGGCTATCGTATCTGTATTTGGTATCGGTATAGTTTAGAGATATCGGATCGGTACTTGGTATCAGTTGATTTAAAATTATTGGCATCGGTATCGATATCGGTTAATATTTTGGTATCGCTCCATATAATATATAATATTATATATATATATATATATATATATATATATATATATATATATATATATATATATATATATATATATATATATATATATATATATATATATATATATATATATATATATATATATATATATATATATATATATATATATATATATATATATATATATATATATATATATATATATATA
>SEYY01011990.1:20000-21855 GCA_009176605.1 Armadillidium nasatum | reverse complement strand
ATATTCGAAGGGAAGGGTGCTTGTTGTATATTTAATGAGAGAATCTTTTGGGTGGATATCATTCTTAACTTTGTTCTGCCCTTAATTATTGAAACCCGACCTATTTTATCAATTCCTAAAAGTTGTGGAAGTAGCATTAAATTCAACATATTTTCCTGTATTATTAATAATAGGATTTATGGAAATGTCTTTGTCAAATGTAGCTTTATGTAGTGTCTGACTACCTTCAAGGTTCCTCATTTATTTCAATAGCCATCGCCATCACATTTCTACCCCTGAGCTTCCCGTAATGGTTCTCATCACCCATTATTCAATCTCTTTGTTGAGTTTCTGTAATTTTATCTAGAACTATTTTAAGGATTGTTTCAAAATGTATTATACCAGCAGTCGTTATATTGAGGTTCAGGCACTCGGCTTTAAGAATATGCTCGAACTCTGGATTTGTTTTTACCAACCTTACAACGTAAGGTTTACGACTTTGTACATGCAAAACAATCTGCCGACAGCCCATCATCGATTTCATCGGTTAAATCACATAGAAATCGCCCTGTTTCTGGAACGTATTCACCGTCCTTTGCCACGAATATGCAAATATCCGTATCACGGTACAAAACTCTATTGTCAACAGCCTCAAGTAGTTTGTATAGTTTCACCCTACCTTGAGCAGTGGTAAATGGTGCGATTACTTGATTTGTGGCTTTGGATGAATTATCACCACAAAGAGTATTACGCACTGTGAAAATATGCTTGATAACTGCAACTTCAACATTTCGTACTTTCAATTCAATTCTCTTTTAAACAATTCCCAAACTTCGGCATCACAATGGCATATGATATATTCTATGTTTTGGGCCCGTTCTTCTATTTTACACCAAAGAGAATTGGAACAAAGCTTAGCGATGTAACAGAGTGTGTGATCTTTTTCTTTATCTTTTCCCTTTTGAGTTTTATCCCTTCTTCCTTTTCAAAAGACAAAATGAAGAAATGAAAATATCAAGCTTAGGGTCGTCAATACCTCTGATACCAGGTTCAAATCCTCAAGCTACAGTCTTTCATTTAAGAAAGGTTATCCCGTATTTTGTAAAAAGACCACACACGGGTTTGAAGACCCATACTTTGTAGATTTTGAAGATCTTATATCCTTTATTCACAGCTAATTTGAATTTTAGTGTTGTTTAAACACCAAAAATCTCAACTTTGTCTTTCAGTGTGAGCACACTGACTGTCCATACCTTCTTTAGCACATGTTCTGCATAATGGGAACATAAGTTGGATATTATACCTACCAGGTAAAACCAGGATGCTCAAAACCTGAGGAGGAAGAACACAGATGTAAACTACACCGAAATATTTAATTTCCATTTCCTCAATATAATCGTTAATCTTTGAGATCTGCTCACCTACGAATTTTTCAAGAATACCGCTTTGAAACTTCTGAGGTTTCTGGACCCAGGGGTGCAAGGAGGTAAAATCTAATTAACAGATTTTACTGGAGTCATTCATTGGAGGATAATAGTAGACTAATGACTCTGTTCGTCACAGTAAAGAGCATCACCGATGACGAGCCGATGAATTGCGATCTCGTTACCTATCCTATTATGATATAGGCGCAGAAACTCTTCTTTACCAGTCTGTTGGATCTTCACCTTTCACTGGTCTTTCATTTATTTTTTTTCTTATTCCCAAACAATAAACTTTAAAGCCAACAGCCCCATAATCTTCTTCCTGCGTCATTGTCATTTTGTATCGGTCAAGTCTTGACTTGCCAAGATGTTCACTCTTACCTGCCTCACAACTCTGATATCCATGCCATGCCCAACCGTAAAATAAGTAGACGATCCGTTTCTTTTCCACA
>SEYY01011990.1:10000-15000 GCA_009176605.1 Armadillidium nasatum | reverse complement strand
ACACAGTCTCATCCTTTCTCTGTCCAACTCTCTGACCCCAGACTCAACCGCTATGCTCTGTCCTACATGTACTCTACCGGTAAAGTCTGGAACACACTACCTTCTTCTATTTTTCCAACTTCCTATGACTTACACACCTTCAAACGTCGTGTATCAGGTCACGTCAGCCTTTAATTTGACCATTCTTCCGTCTTTCCCCTAACTCTGGTGGAATTTTAGTAGGCCTCTGGCCTTTGCCCACCAGAGGTGATATATATATATATATATATTAAATATATATATATAATATATAATATATATAATATATATATATATATATATATATATATATATATATATATATATATATATATATATATATATATATATATATATATATATATATATATATATATATATATATATATATATATATATATATATATATATATATATATATATATATATTTATATATATATATATATATATATATATATATATATATATATATATATATATATATATATATATATATATATATATATATATATATATATATATATATATATATATATATATATATTATTTAAAAAAGTAAATATTTACTTATTGAATTTAATATTTCTATAATTATTAATTATATGATACATTTTTTTTGTCTCTTTTCATTTATTTATTTGCTTATTTATATTTTTTGTTAATTGTTTTTAACTTTTTCATTTAGAGCTTGTTTTCCTATTTATTTGGTGCTTCGTTTTAAACAAATTTGCGATGTGATGTAGAGGACTCTTTGCCGGGCCATAGTATAAATATACTGTATATACATTACTTACACTGTGGCCGGCTTATAGTATGAATATACTCTATATATATTACTTACACTGTGGCCGGTTCATAAGATAAATGTATATATATTACTTACACTGTGGCCGGTTCATAAGATAAATGTATTGTATATACATTACTTACACTGTGGCCGGTTCATAGAATAAATATATTGTACAGACATTACTTATGCTGTGGCCGGGCCATAGTATAAATATACTGTATATTCATTACTTATACTGTGGCCGGGTTGTAGTATAAATATACTGTATATTCATTACTTATGCTGTAGCCTGGCCATAGTAGTTATATACTGTATACATATTACTTACACTGTGGCCGGTTCATAGAATATATATACTATATATGCATTACTTATACTGTGGCCAGTCCATAGTATAAACATACTGTATGTACATTACTTATGCTGTGTCCGTGTCTTCCTCTTCGCACATCATCAAGAAATATAGGTCATTGTCTTTGTGATTTCCAAGTATTCTATGTTTTTGAGACTAATGTCATTTTTATTTATTATTTCTATTATACTTTGGAACAATAGTGGTAGTTGGTTATACATAATCCACAAAGAAATAAATTTACATTAAATATTATTATTTAAATAAAACATGGTAATTGAACTGTCTTTAGTTTGACTCTACAGGTTTGTAATTTGAAAACTAGAATAAACAATGTATAAAATGCTTACTTAAAAAAATTGACATAAATTTAATTAGTGAATAGTAATAGTTGTGATTATTTTTTTAATAAAATTTTCTTTAAATTTAGATTTGAATAATTTTAATAAATATTATAAAACGAATTTTTGTTCTTATTAATAAAAATTCATTGTGTTATCTATTTTTGAAATTTACTTTAGGTTTGAGGGTAGGGTCCAATCTTAAAAAATATTTTTTTATTATTATTTGACCAATTAAACTGAAATTTTCAGAATATATGCAGTTTTTCCCGAATTTCTGAGTTGATTTCGAGCGTTTTTCTGAGTCTATAACGGTTTGAAAGTTATTTGAACCCAAAGTTGAAAAAAAATGAATAGCGGAGTCAAACCACTGGTCCACATGAGCTGAAAATTTAACTGAATAATCTTAGCCCCAATTTCTTGCATTAGTGGGAACAGATTTTTGATTTCACGCCTAGAAAAAAAGTTACAAGCACTTGAATTTTTTCTTGAAAAAAATTTGAAAAATCGTACTCTTCCGGAGGAAAAATTATTTAAAAAAAAAACACTACTACTAATTTTTTTTACATTTGGATATTGTTTAAAGAGGGACAGGGGTACAACTTTTATTGTGCATTATTAAATGCTACTTGTCTGAAGCAAGATATAGCCTCTCAAACTTTGGGAATTTTTGAAATTTGATAAAAAATGAACCTTCTTTGAGAAGCTATATCTCAAAACCAACGAATCGCATCAAACAAAGTATAAAGAGGAATTTGTTGTCCCATATATTCTCTATAGATCCACCAAAAATAAGAAATGTTATAGTTGTATTTTTTTTTTAAATTTTTTTTGTCCAAAAAGGTGAATTTTTTTTTTTTCGACAATTAGTCAGTTTTGGGCTTATAACATTTTTGATATAACTACGGGAACAAAATGTTGTTAAAAGCTTTTGTAGCCAACTGGAATTATAAATATATGATCTGAATTTCATGTCATTCTGAAAAGTGGTTTGGCCACACCATTGATTTAAAAAAGGGCCAAATTTCCACCACCCCAAAAAATAAACTTTTTAACCATTATAGATTCAGAAAAACGTTAGAAATGGACTTTTTTCACCGGGAAAAAAGCTATATACGCTGAAAATTTTAGGGAAATTGTACGAAAACTAAAACTTTTTTAATAACTGGACCCACCCTTTGAGCAAAACTTTGATAACTATAATAATTTATTTAAGTATGTTTTTGGTTACAAAAATATAAGATGTTGGAATCCTATTTTTCTCCTACTGTACGTGTGGAATCGTAATGCTGGACCACGTGATTCCCTTTTCATGGGACCCTAGGGCTGTTTTTAAGTTAAAATCTATCTTACTTTGCAAAGTCATAAAATCTTTTCTTTACCGAATAAATTAATAAATGTTGTGAGTTTGGGGACAGCTTATGATTTTAAAACACTCTTTTCTACACGCATTCATTACTACAGTGAGACATGAAACTTATAATTTATCATAATAATAATAATTCTTATATAGCCCCATTAAATATTATATTCCAAATTTATTTCAAGCTCAGTGGAAAATTTTCATTTTTATCATTTTTAATCGCCCCAATCACTAAAAAAGAGTAATCTCTGTCTGTCTGTCTGTCTGTCTGTCTGTCTGTCTGTCTCTCTCTCTCTCTCTCTCTCTCTCTCTCTCTCTCTCTCTCTCTCTCTCTCTCTATATATATATATATATATATATATATATATATATATATATATATATATATATATATATATATATATATATATATATATATATATATATATAATCGAAAGTATTTATCTGATTATTATCAAACAAAAACCCTTCCTATCCAAAAACAAACCCTTCCAATGTAATACTCATGTTACACGGTATTAACAATTAGTTAGCCAGGGTCCACTGACACTCTCAGCGATAAACATCTAAGAGTGATCCTCTCTTCTCTTCAATCTCGACAATGAGTGAGATGAGAAAATACATCATGCATAATATATGTAATTTAAATAAACCACACCTTAATATAAAATTATGTATTATTAATATCATAACACAAAACTACTGTGATAACTATATATATTAATATAGAGATTACTCAATATTATTCTTGGTTTGGTGGTTAAAAAACTGATCATTTGGAAACTTTTGAAAAATTGTGAATCATCTTACGCTTGATATATATATATATATATATATATATATATATATATATATATATATATATATATATATATATATATATATATATATATATATATATATTTATATATATATATATATATATATATATATATATATATATATATATATATATATATATATATATATATATATATATATATATATATATATATATATATATATATATATATATATATAAGAAATTTTTATTCGCATACCTACTCCTTTGAGCAGAGCACGAGCGTGACGTCATTACATATATAGGTATAGTTTTATCATTTCTCTGTCCAGTTCTCCGACCCCACAATTAAGTTAGTTGTGCTCACCCTCTCAGTCTTACGTGCATTCTATTGGTAAATCTGTAACACACATCCTTCTTCTGTTATCCAACTTTGTCTTATATATATATATATATATATATATATATATATATATATATATATATATATATATATATATATATATATATATATATATATATATATATATATATATATATATAATAGAATAGAGAGAGAGAAGAGAGAGAGGAGAGAGAAAAAAATATTTCTATATAGAAATAGTCTGCGAGAGTTTTAGCAGCACATAAAATCTATATATATATATATATATATATATATATATATATATATATATATATATATATATATATATATATATATATATATATATATATATATATATATATATATATATATATATATATATATATATATATATATATATATATATATATATATATATATATATATATATATATATATATATATATATATATATATATATATATATATATATATATATATATATATATATATATATATATATATATATATATATATATATATATATATATATATATATATATATATATATATATATATATATATATATATATTTGGAGTCTTATTTTCTATCAAAAATCTTGCTATATTATCGAATAGCAATGAAGCTGTGTGCTGTATTGTTTTATATTTACAATGAATGAACATAATTTACAAAGACCTCATTAAAAACATTATTATTATTCCAGTACATTCACACTTAAAAATAATAGATTAAAAAAAATCGAAACCAATCTCATCCTAAAGTTTATTTTTTTTAGCAGACGATTTTCACTTCATTTTGATTGTGCCTAAGGAAAGCTGCTTCTTATTAACCGGCTTACATCTTCTAAAACGTTGTTAATGTTTCTTGAAGAACCGGGATCTTCTTAAAATCTTCGTAGAACTTTCATTATTATTACTTCATCAGAGCTACTCATCAGTGTTTGTTCTTGAATCGGTAAATAAAACTAGAATTTTTTCTAAGAA
>SEYY01011990.1:0-5000 GCA_009176605.1 Armadillidium nasatum | reverse complement strand
TAATGCCAGTAGAAGTTATGTCTCGTCTGAGCTTAAAAATTTGATGAGAGAAAGAAAGAAAACTAAGTGAAAATGAGGCTCATATGTTCATGTGTTTATTTCATAAGCGGAAGTATTAAGCTAGAGAATTCAGAGAAGCAGTGTTCATTCTAATGACTAAAATGCAAGAAGAGTAATGCAGCTCTTTGAAGGTTAGAAAGAGATTGATAAGTAATTAGCGATAGTGGAAGTATTAGTAAGACGAAAGGCTATAAACTCTATTCTTTAAACAGGAATTATATTAGAGATCCACATGAAATAATTATTACTTATCATACCAGGATGAAGAACATGTTTATACAAATCAAGCATCACGGACGAATTGAAGTTTATGAAATGTCTCTTAAAAGCCATGAAAACTGTTCTTGTGCCCTTCAGGATAAAGACAACGCTTATCGTAAATAGGAAAACTCTCCTTCTTCTATCATTCTTGCTAGTTTTCATTCAGCTCGGAATCGCTACAGGGACATTCTGAATTCAATAGATAAGCGTATTTTCACTAAAAGGAAGTGCGCTGACCTTCTTGGGTCTCCTACTAGCAAAAGTTTCTAGCCTCTTGCTCAAAATATCTCTAATAACTTCTGTAAATCTACCTTTCCTCCCTCTTATTAACTATTAACTCTGACAGTTCTGCAGCTAATACTCCTTCTGAAAAGGCAAATTCTCTTTGGCCTCCTTTTTTCATCTAATTCTACCCTGGACGATTCAGACGTTCCTCCTCCTCCTACTCCTTCTCCTCTCAGGTGTCACATATCTCTATCTGTGATTTTCTCATGATCCGGCTTATGGAATCCCAAAATCTATGAATGTCATGAAGGCTAGTTGCCCGGATAACACTCCTCCACATGTTCTGAGGGAGTGTGATTCTGAATTGAAGCCTACCCTTATTTAGCTCTACTCTCTGTGCCTTAATTCTAATACTTTTCCTCAGTGCTGCAAGCGCGCTTATGTCCAGCCAATTCCAAAGAAAGATAGCCGCTATGAACCATCTAACTTTAGTCCTATAGCTCTCACTTGTGTTATATTTAAAAAAAATTAAAACTCTCCTCAACTCTAATTTCCTGAATCATCTGAAGTAATATTCCCTTCTCTCAGATCACCAGCATGTCGTTCAGCGCTCTAGGGCAACTGAACTGGTAACATATTTTCCTATCTCACTGATTTTTTGTATTCTGCTTTAATGGACTATGGAAAGTCTTGCGGAGTGTCGCTTGACATATGGCATCGTCATTGCTCTCTAAGATCTCTTCATTTGGTTTTCCTCATCTCTTTGCTTGCTCATGTTTAGTTTTCTCTTAAATCGTTTAATATTGGCACTTATAGATGGAGAGACCTCTTCCTTCTTTTCTGTCAATTGTGGTGTTCTCATGGCTCTTTTCCATCTCTAACTTTTTTCTTACTTTTCATTAACGATCTTTTCAACTGCACTTCTAACTCCGTTCACTCTTATACCGATGACTTAGCTCTCCATTTTTTCTCATTTCAAATCTAATCCAATTTTTGCTTCTAGAGTTGCTTCTTGTCTTCAATTTTCTAATTCTCTTCTTGCCGATCTGGGTGTGCTTTCCCTGTATGGTTACCGCGACCTTGGGAAATTTAACTTTTTAAAAACTTAATATCTGAAAATTAACAAATGTCATAAATCTTCACATTTTTCTTTCAAAAACATCTCCTAACTTTCCTATCTCGTTCGGTTGATCTCCTGTCTCACTTGTAAATAATTAATCATTCTTGTTTTAAACATAACCCGTCTTAGAAATCATAACACAATGATTGCTAAAGTGACTTCGAAGAAGCTGGGATTACTATTTAGTTTGTGAGAATTTTTCCTTTTGAACAGTTACGCCAATTATATAGGGGTCTTATTCACCTTTGCATAAAGTACTGTTCTCAATTTTGTGGTGTGGAGGGTTGGTCTCCGGTTCTTCCACTCTTTTGGATAGGATTGAATCTAAGGCTAAAAGAGTAATAAGATGTCCATAATACTCAAACTTTCTTGACCCCTCTATCTCTGGAACGTGACGTTGGCGCACTATCTCTTTTCTATAGGTACTACAATGGTAGGTGCTCGAGGGAATTACTCTCTCGCATTCCACCACCACTGCGTCGTCCTCGTAGCAAAGGAGTACCCTGCTTTGGCACGAATTTTGTGCCAATACTTGAAACCCCAGATTTGTTCGTTGTAATGCCTCCTTTTTCCAGCTACATCTGTGCTGTGGAACTCCCTACTATCAACGTCTTCCTCCTGCATTTAATCTTCCTCTATTCAAGACCTCCGTCTGTGGTCACCTGAGAGTTTTGCGTTAAATTCAGGCTTGGGTGGTTTTTCTTTTTATCTTTTATTTTATTTGTGCTCCCTCCCTGAAAAGGGACTTTGCCCGTGAATAGTGTTAGATTTGAAAAAAAAGTATTGGTTAAATGAGGAAAATGAGTTTTGAGATATTGAAAACAACATTTTCTTTACATCATTTTAAAACATGAGAAAGAACTGAAAGATCAGTTACTTCACGGTCATCTTCCTAACATCAGCTATTGAAGACTGTGTAGGATACTTTTCGAGGTGAAGAGAGTAATGAAAGGTGGATTTCATCTCATAAGAGTTCATGAAGCAATAGATATGTCATTAATAAAAAGTAAAACAAAAGTAGAAAATTTTGAGGAATAAACAATTCCGTTGATATATTTAAAAGAATGAACAGTTGCAGACCGCAATAGCTGTCGAAAACGTTGATCGCTCTGACCACAGATGTGAATAGAAGATAGATATTAGAGTCCTTTCTCGTTAGAAATGTTCATAACTTCAACAGTTTCCAGAACAACCTAGTCGACGATTTCATCAATCTTTTGTTGTTGAATAATTCAAAAGTTTCAAAATTTTATCAAAAATATTAATAACTTAATATTTACATTCCTCTGTTTATGTTGTTGTTAATCATTTCAATATTCATATGTTTTTAAAATTTATAGCAACCATCTAAAAATTTTATTTTTTTTCGATGTCCCTCTATTATCTTTTTCTGCCTCTATTGGACCTGAATGAGGAGAAGCGTTTGTCTTCTCGAAAGACTTGCACTATGTTATTAATTGTTTTGTTTTGACAATTATAGATGGATACGTTCCACTTGTTGCTGCAATGAATGACAATTAAATCTTACTTCTTATTTCTGAGCATCTTGATGTAAACATTATTTCCAACTTCTGAACAGAAGAATATTCATTCTTTGAAAATAAATTTACAAGATCTGTACCAAAACCTACTACGCTCAACCTTACATAAGAGGAATTAACAGTTGATATTGAAAATAAATTAGAAAAAAATACGTTTTAAAGAATTCTAGAAACATATTAGCAAATAATATCCTAATGTCACAAAACAGGCTCTAACGATCCTATGGTAGTTTTCAACACCTTATCAGTTGGATTTGTGATTTTCAGTTCTCACAACCACAAGACCTGACAAAGGAGAAATGTTACAAACATTCATAGAAGAATTGTGAGGAATTTTGATCAATAGTACACCGAACGTTAAGAAATCTGCTGATCTATATAAAGCGAATATATCTCGTCCAAAAAATTACACTCTACAGATTAGTTTTATTTATATATTCTATATAAATCTTCATTTATTATATGTTTCATTAATGTATATTACCTGTAATCATTTGCTTCAAGATCATTCATTTGTCCGACATTAACCCTTTACATTTTGAATGCTGATCAATTCTCGAAAAATGTTAAATTTATTAATTAAAATACTGACTGCTCTTTATTTTATTGACAAATGATTTTTTAGGGAAAGAGTACCAAACAAGAATGGGAAGGTGGCAATAAAATAAGATACATAACATGACTATGACATCCCTAAGTAAAAGTTCAAAAATATCAATGAAGAACTTTAGTAAGAAAAGCTCTCTTAGGGATTTTCTGTCACCTTCTCAGTTCTTTATCTCGTTTCTCTCCCTTCTTCCTCTTCTTCTCTCTTTCCTCTCCTTTCTCTCTTTCCTCTCCTTCCTCTCTTTCTCTCTCTCTTCCTCTCTTTCTCTCTCTTTCCTCTCTTCTCTTTCTCTCCTTCTTCTCCTGTTGCTTCTCTACATTCAGTATATATATATATATATAATATATATATATAGTATATATATATATATATATATATATATATATATATTATATATATATTATATATATATATATATATATTTTATATATTATAATTATATATATATATATTAGTATATATATATATATAATATTATATATATATATATAATATATTTTCGATTTATATGAATGGTTTGCAAGTATGCAATTTAAAAAAAAAAAAAAAACGACTTCATCACTTTCCCTCTTCAATCAAAATTCTCAAATTTAAAGAACCTTGAAAGTTTACATACATTTACATGACTTTGAAATTATCAAATTTGTTATACACACAAATAAATTTGATTTACGTGTATGCGTAAAGCGATATTCAAAGTTTTTCTTATGTAACATTTAATACTGATATGCAATTTAGGGACAGGAGCAGAAACCATTATATATATATTATATATATATATATATAATATATATATATATATATATATATATATTATATTATATATATATATATATATATATATATATTTATAATTAATATAAAGGTGGGCCGCAAATTTTAGAATTTATGCGCTACAACTTTGGCATGCAAAAGCGCACATTTTTTCAAAATTTAGTCCGCAAATGCAAAACGCAATGTCCGCAAAAAAAAAAAAAAATTTTAAAAAATTAAAAAATTAAAAAAAAAAAAAAAAAAAAAAAAAAAGCGCTAGGATGTAAAGATGAATTATTTTTAAATTTTATTTGATAAATGCAAATATATAACAAATGAGAAAGAAATTTATTATTATTTATTCAGCCATCTATGATCTCTTCCTCCTCGTATCTCTCCTCTTGCATTCTGAAAGGGTCATATTCCCTTTCAT
>SEYY01011989.1:27500-35252 GCA_009176605.1 Armadillidium nasatum | reverse complement strand
CCAAGAAAGATCACGAGAAAAAGAAACACCAAGAATATTAAGAAGAGTTGAAGGTTTGAGTTATGTGTTTTCGAAGAAGGTATCATAATTGTGTGGATGATTGTGACAAGTAGAGAGATGGAGGAATTGAATTTTGGTGGCGTTGAAAACGACGATTTTTTTCTCTGCCCAATTTGAAATGCGTGATATTTCAGAGGTCGTTTGCTCCAATCTACCCTCCTTGCGTTTGTTAACTGCTGTTGAAAAGAGTGGATAGGAGATGAACTAACAGAGAGAAGGTCAGTAAGAAAAAGCAGAGAAAGTGCTGAGATAGAACAGAACCTTGAGGAACACCACTATTAATATACTTAAATGATGAACTTGGCCGTCTACAACATCTGCTATAGAACGACCAGAAAGGAAATCAAACAGAAGACCACAGATCAGATAGAAGGATAGATTCCGAAAGAGGAAAGTTTGGAAATCAAAGATTTGTGCTAGACTCTATCAAAAGCTTTCGATATGTCCAGCGCGACATCAAAAGATTCACCGAAATGCCGATGAGCGGAAGACCAAGAGTCAGAGAGAAGGGAAAGTAGATCACCAGTAGAGTGTTTTTTACGAAAGCGATACTGGCGATCAGAGATAAGATTTAAAGAATTAAGATGTTTTAAAATCTTCCTGTTAAGGATAGATTCGAAAACTTTTGAGAGAACGGAGTTTAAAGAAATAGGATCATAGTTAGATTGTTGAGAGGGGTACTCCTTCATCGGCACAGGCTGAATGAGCGCACGTTTCTAGCAAGAAGTGAAGGTTGAAGTAGAAAGACATAGATAAAATAGTTTACCAAGGTAGGGGCAAGCTCAGAAGGCAAGTTTTAAAAACCAAAAAAGGCACCTTAGGACCGTACTTTTTAGAAGCTCAGAGAGACATAAATGACGCCTTTAGGAGAAATTACAATATTTAGGCATAAATGAATTGGGGGACTGAAGGAGGGGGATAGGAATAGCTCTGAAATCATCTAAAGCTGAATTAGAAGCAAAAGTTTGAGCGAAGGGGTTCAAGCTTTAGAAGGTAGGCAAATGGCAGTTGAACCGTCAGAAGATACTAAAGGAGGGAAAGAGGAAGAAGCAAATTTAGAGTTGAACATTTTTTGCAAAATGTTAGAAAGCAAAATAATAAAACCCTATATATATATATATATATATATATATATATATATATATATATATATATATATATATATATATAATATATATATATATATATATATATATATATATACTAAAATATGTTAGATCTAAACTTGGTTGTTAAGTTGATAACAAGTTCCTAAACTGAAAAAATATGTTAATTCAATTTATTTTCAGTAGTTATCATACGAAAAATTATTTATTATTAATAGTTTATTATTAAAATATTATTAAAGTTGTGGAGGGGGGTGGAGTCTGAAGCACAGCAACGTAAATGTCAAAGTTTCAAAAATTCAGATAAGTGTTGCGATGTTAATATCTCAAACCATTTGTGACAAAGAAGAGATGCAAGTGATTTAGTTATGTGTTCTGTGTAAGTTTTTCTGTGTTGTTCGTTCGTAGGTTTAATGTATTGTTTCCCTTTACTCTTTTGAACAACAATGTTCAAACTCATCTTTCTCAAAACAAAAACAAAAATGTTCGGATTTTTCTTCCATTCCAACAACCTTTATTTAACTGTCTGATTCATGTCTCGTTTAGAAATTCTGTCATAGGCTTTGTGGCAGTTACACTGCTCAATCTCAATTAACCAGTTGAATGTGTGTATCGCTTGGAAAATTATCTACTTTAGTCTGACTGGGACAGTTTCGATAGACCCATGTGGGTTCTTACGGTTTCTATTTGTCTTATGTTTTTATATTTTTGGCATTATCCTTTATCAACGGCACCATCAAACCACTAACCGAGTTTTCCTGGATAGTTTATCTTACCATTATCTAGACTCTCGACTTCGAAATTATTTGCAACATTATGTTCAGGATATTGGCTATGTGGGGGTTCAGGCAAAAGTATCAGAATTATTTCTTATACAGGTTAATTGAGAAATTTAATTACTGCACTAAAAAAAAAAAAAAAAAATCCAAAATGAAAACAAAGATGCCAACAAGCTTATTTTAAACAAAAATTAATATGGTTTAGATTTCGTAAAATTTTCATTTAAAATTTAATAATTTTTAATAGTCACCTTGGTTTTGAGTTCGTAAATTTTTATTCTCTATTCGGTATATTAATATTATTGCCCTTTCAAAACTCCATATAATCATTTATATTTGAAAAAATCCCAGCTTGTTCAAACAAATCAAATTTAATGACTGTTTATAGTGGACTTTTAAGACTCATTAGAGGGGAAATCGATACAGGTGGAAAATGTATTTATTCGATATACTGATCCCTGTAGCGATGTATTATTGGTATCGTTATCGAATTCGATATTTATATGGGTTATTTAAATTCAAAGCTCATGTTAAATATGATTGTTACTGTTTATTAATGACAAAGTGACCAAGGGTAGGGGACCTGATGCCTATACACCTATCACATATATGTTGCCTATGTTAAGGGTACCTTTTATTAACCTGTTGGAAGGCTTAAAACCTGCAGATACGCCTTTTTTCCAATTTAAAAGGGGAACGCATTCACCATGTTAAATAAACAATAAATGTGAATTTTTTGGGTTTGATTTATCAATTTATCTGTACTCTTTTTATTCGCCGGCAAGTCTTAAATTTTAAAGTCAGTTTGATTAGATAAGACTGAATGATAATTATGTTCGTCAAAAAACAAACTCCACATTCATTAAACAGACCATTCTGAATATCCAACACCACATTCACCTTTTAAATCTCGATGCTATCTGATAAAAACGGATAACTTTAAATGATAGAATAGAAGCTATTCAAAGTTTTTTTTTTTTTTTTTTTAATCAACAGTTTTATCAATTATTCCATGTGTGAAATTTTTCAACTTTTCACGTTGGATAGCTCCGCTCATCAGGTCGTAAATCTTATATATAATATATATATATATATATATATATATATATATATATATATATATATATATATATATATATATATATATATATATATATATATATATATATATATATATATATATATAATAATAATAATAATAATAATATTTATTGCCATTATCAAAACAATACAAATGTACAAATAAATCAATAACATTATAAAATATATAAAAATCAAAGTAAAATAATTTTTTTTTTTTCAATTTGGCAAGCCCTTAGTAGGTGAATAGGAAATCACCCTTTAGGCATATATATATATATATATATATATATATATATATATATATATATATATATATATATATATATATATATATATATATATTATATATATATATATATATATATATATATATATTATATATATAATTCTTTAAAAAATTTTAAGATATTAATATTAAATTCTATTTTCCTTTTTTTTTGATATATTTTCATTTATTTAGTCTAAGGTCCAAATCCATAATAATAATAATAATAATAATAATAATAATAATAATAATAATAATAATAATATATAATAATTATATAATAATTTTTTTCTCACCATACTCCTGTAGGTGCTAGCACCTGTCAGCTGTCTCGAACAAAACATGAGTTTCTTGAGCAAGGCAATCAGTTGGTGGCTTGCTAGGTCTATAATAATAATAATAATAATAATAATAATAATAATAATAATAATAATAATAATAATAATAATAATAATAATAATAATACACTGGTCAACACGATTTTTCTGGCAAAAGGTTTTAAAACAGATTCTAACTAAATTTTGGCTTCTGATTACGAATTAGAACTCAGTTTTTGTCTATCACATCAGGATTTCAAGATATGTCATTTTTCAGTTTTTGATGAAAATTACTCATCAGCCTATATATATCGAAGGTTTCACGATAAAAACACGTGATATTTAGTACTACATTTTTTATATTCTTAATCAAGTAAAAACAAAGATTAACAAAGTTCATGTACAGCAAATCAGATGTATTGACAGAATTAAAATAGAAAATAGAAAAATACATATATATAGTGCACAGATCAATGGCAAATGGCAGTTATCTGAACTTTCTTTTCTTGGCTGATCTCTGATGTACAGCTTCTGGGTTGTCTCTCATCAAGCTCCAGCAATAATCCGCCATCATATGTGAGTCCCAGCGGCCTTGATAACGTTCTTCCATTGTTTTAATGTCCTGATGAAAACGCTCCCCTTGTTCATCGCTCACATCCCCAAGGTTCTCCGGAAAATTGTCCAAATGGCTGTGTAAATAATGAATCTTGATACTCATTCTACATCCAAGGTCTCGCAGGCTCATTAGTAGCTCTTCCATAATCTCTTCATAGTTGTCTGCTCTTATCCCTAGAAAACTTAACACCACATTACAAAATGCATTCCAAGCTTTTTTTCCTGTCTCATTCATTGATGTGATAAAATTTGCATCTCTCGTAAGTCTTCTTATTTGAGGTCCATCAAATATTCCAGCCTTTTTCTTCTCTTCACTAAGACCAGGAAAAGTTGAACATATATAGCTGAAGCATTCCCCACTGTGATCAAGAGCTCTGACGAACTGCTTCATCAATCCAAGTTTTAAGTGCAAGGGAGGAAAGACAATGTTCTTCCTATCGACTAGAGGATCATTGATGACATTCTTATCGCCAGATGCCAAACTCTGCCGCTGAGGCCATTCTTTTTTCACCCAATGCTCTGCTGCAGCTCTACTGTCCCAGTAACACAGAAAACAGGGGTATTTTGTGTACCCTCCTTGCTGACCCAAAAGAAAGTTAACCATTTTCAAATCGACACAAATTAACCACCTATGAACATGATATTGCAACCTCTCAGGACAATCTTGATATTGTTATATTCTTCTTTAAGTTTTACAGAATGACCTATTGGTACAGAGGCATACTTATTTCCATTGTGTAACAGAACACATTTTAAACTTCTTTTGGAAATTTCAATAAAAAGCCTCCAATCCCGTGAATCATATGCTGGAAGTCTCATAAGAGAAGTAGCCCTTCTACATCAGTACAATAGACAAGCTGGCCATCCGAATGGAAGTACTTACGCAGTTCTGTTTCCCTGTTACGATAAAATGAGACGCTAGTGCCGGGTTTCAACATTCGATTCTCTTGTAGTCTTGAAGCCAACAGTTCAGCAGACTCTTTTGGTAGATAAAGATCTCTAACCAAATCATTCAAAGCCGACTGAGTAAACAGAATTGGTTTGTTACAATCTTCATCACATGGCTGAAAAATATCTGTAGTGTCTTCTTCATCACTAGAAGAAGGTGAGCAGAGATCTGTGTCATCAATTTTTGGAAGCTAGTAAAGATTGGTACAGGTATTTCTTCACTATCGGCAACCGGTCGAATAGCTGAAGGGATACTTGGGTATTTCAAATATTGCTTGTTTTTCTTATTGAAACCTTTTACATTGACAAGGCAGAAATAGCAGTCATCCACATGATTACTTGGTTCCCTCCATTATTATTATTATTATTATTATTATTATTATTATTATTATGATTATTATTATTATTATTATTATTATATTATTATTATTATTATTATTATTATTATTATTATTATTATTATTATTATTTATTAGTATATTCTTTTCCGAGAAGCATCACAGAAATTAAAGGTACGTTATGCAGAGTTACCAAATGAATAGAAACTAAATAAATAAATAAATAAATAAATAAATAAATAATAATTAAACTTGGTTTAAAATTTTTAGGCTAAATTATTTTTGGGAAAAGTATATCATTATGAACTTACAATAGTTTTAATTATTAATTAGTTTAAATTAAGCAGACAATAAACCATTTTTATGTCAAACGGTGGTAAGCCTATTAATTTAATATCGATTTAAAAGTATATATATATTAATGCTATTATCCACGTGATCGTTACAGTGTTACCAAAATTAAACGCCAAGATTCAAAATTTGTCCACGTTAGAAGAGAACTCATAGATTACTACCAAAATTTATAACTTATAGATATAAACTTCGCATAGTTTGAAAGACTTTCTCCAACATCGTTTAGAAGCTAATATATTTTTAAGCAAACATTTATAGAATTTGACTGTAAACTAATTCTGACCAAACGCAGCTTCTAGGCTGTATCCTGCTTCGCACGTAACACAGTATAAGTATTACTTATACTATGACAGTAACACAGTCTAGAGCTGTAAAAAAAAAAAAAAAAAAAAAAAAAAAAAAAAAAAAAAAAAAAAAAAAATATATATATATATATATATATATATATATATATATATATATATATATATATATATATATATATATATATATATATATATATATATATATATATATTTCGGTGAATCCTTTGCTGTGGTGCTGGACATATCGAAAGCCTTCGATAGAGTCTGGCACAAAGCTTTGATTTCTAAACTTCCCTCTTTCGGTATCTATCCTTCTCTTTGTGATCTTCTCTCTAATTTCCTTTCCGGTCGTTCTATAGCAGCTGTTGTAGACGGCCACCGTTCTTCCTTTAAATTTATTAATAGTGGTGTTCCTCAGGGTTCTGTCCTATCTCCAACACTTTTTCTGCTTTTCATTAATGACCTTCTTTCTATTACCTCATCTCCTATACACTCCTATGCTGATGACTCCACCCTTCATCACTCCTTCCAGTTTGAAAAACGCCCCACCCAACAACAGTTGATAAACTCGAGAAGGGTAGCCTTGGATGAACTAACCTCTGATCTTTCACGTATTTCAAATTGGGGCAGAGAAAACATGGTTGTTTTCAATGCCTCAAACCTCAATTCCTCCATCTCTCCAATCGACACAATCTTCCACACAACTATAATGTCTTCTTCGAAAACACACAACTCAAACCTTCTTCTGTTCTTAATATTTTTGGCGTATCCTTTTCTCGTGATCTTTCTTGGAAAGATCACATTACTTCTCTTTCTAAACACGCTTCTAAGAGGTTGGGTGTTCTGAGGCGCCTCCAGAATTATTTCACGCCACCCCAGTTGCTTGCTCTGTATAGGGGTGTTATCCGTCCCTGTATGGAGTATGCTTCGCACATCTGGGGTGGTTCCACTCATACAGCTCTCCTTGAGAAGGTGGAGTCTAGGGCTTTTCGTCTCATCAACTCCCCTGCTCTTACTAACTCTCTCCAATCTCTTTCTGCCCGTCGAATTGTTGCGTTACTCTCACTTTACTATCGCTATTACAATGTACACACTGCTCTTCTGAACTCTCTCGTTGCATACCTCCTCCATTGAGAAGAGCTCGTACGACACGCCTTTCTACACAGTCTCATCCTTTCTCTGTCCAACTCTCCGACCTCAGACTTAACCGCTATGCTCAGTCTTACATATACTCTACTGGTAAAATCTGGAACACACTCCCTTTATCTGTTTTCCCAACTTGCATACTTTCAACGCCGTGTATCTGGACATGTTGGCTACCATCGACCAATATAGATTTTCCTCAACTCCGGTGGAATTTGGTGGGCCTCCGGCCTTTGCCCTCCGGAGGATATATATATATATATATATATATATATATATATATATATATATATATATATATATATATATATATATATATATATATATATATATATATATATATATATATATATATATATATATATATATATATATATATATATATATATATTAGTTTCATTGTAAAAAAAGAAAGTTTTAAAATAGAATTCTTAAAATA
>SEYY01011989.1:20000-22500 GCA_009176605.1 Armadillidium nasatum | reverse complement strand
ATGGACATAAATAGTTGCTATACTATGGTCTGCGATCTATATTTATACCTTCTCTATAGAAGGGGTTCTCATTGTGGGGGAAGTGCTCCCCAGAGGAGGCGGGGGAGGTGCGCTAAACTTACAAAACAAATTTGGGACTAACGTTATAATTTTTCGCAAACGCCTTCAACCTTCGAACACGCCCATTTCACTCGGATAATAATAATAATAATAATAATAATAATAATAATAATAATATAATATAATATATATATATATATATATATATATATATATATATATATATATATATATATATATATATATATATATATATATATATATATATATATATATATATATATATATATATATATATATATATATATATATATATATATATATATATATATAAAGGGGCCGTGATATCATACAATAGTATAAAAAGGGGTGCATAATCTCAAAAGATTGAGAATCCCTGCTCTATAATATGCGATCTACTTTGTACTTACCCTAAAGTATGTGCTCTACATTTGTACTTACTCTAAAGTATACGATCTACATTTGTACTTATCTAAAATATGCGATCTAGATTTGTACTTACTCTATAGTATGCGTTCTACATTTTTTCTTACTCTACGAAATATAATCTACACTTATACTTACTCTTTAGTATGCATTCTACATTTGTGTTTACTCTACAAAATGTAATCTAGATTTTTTCCTACTCTATAGTATGCGTTCTTCAAATTTTAAATTTTAGCTGAAATTAATAAAGTTGGGCTTAAGATACACACTTCAAGATACAAATGCATGACACGCGAATATTTTTCCATACTGGGTGTTTAGCCCTCTGTATCCCCTGACCCGTGAGTGTTCGTGATTAAATTTTGTCTTAATACTTTTTACTTTTAAATAAGTCCTTAAGATTTGAATGTTTATTTACTAAATAACTCGTGCATATTATAGTACCTAAGAAATGTAAATTGCGACCAAATTTGTAACCGCATACTATAGAGCAAGCAAAAACGTAGATCACATATTGTAGAGTGAGCACAAATGTATTTCGCCTACTATAAAATAAGTACAAATGTAGGTTGCATACTATAGAGTAAGTGCAAATGTAGATCCCATACTACAGATTATGTATAAATGTATATCGCATAATTTAGAGTAGATCGCGTACTATAGAGTAAGTAAAAATGTAGATCGCATACTATAAAGTAAGTGCAAGCATAGATCGCATACTATAGAATAAGTACAAATGTAGATCGCATACTATAGAGTAAGTACAAATGTAGATCGGATACTATAAAGTACCTGTAAGTATAAATGTAGATCGCATACTATAATTACGAATGTAGATCGCATACTATAAAGTCAACATTTTAACAATGATTTGGCTATTAAGAAAATATTTGTTGATGGAGAAAAATTATCAGTTATTTAAAATCGACAATTTTTACATTATTGTATATTTTCTATGGATGATTTCGGAGAATTCTCATTTACTATATGATCGACGTTTTAACGATACTGTCTACTTCACGATACTGTCTATCTCGCGATACTGTCTATCTCACGATACTGTCTACTTCCTCAAAACTTTAGACCTCTAATTAGGGTGATGAACCAGAAGTCTAAGGAACTATCTTTCAGCTCATCACCTTTCAATTGTAGAAGATAATAATGGTTCAGATTCGTTCTATTTATAAAATTTTTGCCATAAAAAAAGAAAAGGAAAAAAAAAACAAAAAGAAAATAAACAAAAGCCAAAAGAAAAACAGAAACAAATAAATAAATTCAAAGTAGCTCCCTCGAATGCAACATCCCAAACTGGATTTCTACGTCAACTTTTTTGAAAAAATTATATATTATTGTATATATATTATTATAAAAAAATTTCTTTTCAAAATTATAATTTTATATTTTCTATTTTTCCAAATAAGGATATTGATTTTTAACAAATGAAGATTTTACTTAAAATGGATTTTCATTTAGGACTAATAAAGATTTTACTTCAAATGGATTCTGATTCATGACTAATAAAGATTCCACTAAAAATATATTTTGAATTATGTATTGAAGATTCTACTTCAAACATATTCTGATTTATAATTTATGAAGATTTCATTTCATATGGACTCTGATTTGTGACTGACGAAGATTTTACTTCAAATGTATGATGACATGATTAATGAGTTCTACATCAAATGTATTCAGAATTATGACTAATAAAAATTCTACTTCATGAAATAATGGATTTTGACTAATATTCTACCTCAAGTAGATTGTGATTTATGACTCATGAAGATTCTACTTTGAATAGATTCTGATATATGGCATGAAGATTCTATTGTAAATACATTCTGATTTATGACTAATGAAGATTCTTCATAAGATATATTCTGATTTATGACTCGTGAAGTTATGTTGTATATACTTTAAATTGAGAAAGGAAATGAGTCAGTCAAATCATAAATGAAGATTCAATGTCTTTTATAATATATTAAAAACTTTG
>SEYY01011989.1:10000-15000 GCA_009176605.1 Armadillidium nasatum | reverse complement strand
TCCCTTCTTTCTGACTCTTGGTCCTCCGCTCTTCGGGGTTTCGGTGAATCTTTCGCTGTGGCCCTAGACATATCGAAAGCTTTCGATTTTGTCTGGCACAAAGCTTTGATTTCCAAACTTCCCTCTTTCGGAATCTATCATTCTCTCTGTGACCTTCTCTCTAATTTCCTTTCCGGTCGTTCTATAGCAGCTGTTGTAGACGGCCATCGTTCTTCCTATAAATCTATAAATAGTGGTGTTCCTCAAGGATCTGTCCTTTCTCCAACTCTTTTTCTAATTTTCATCAATGACCTTCTCTCTATTACTTCGTCTCCTATACACTCCTATGCCGATGACTCCACCCTTCATTACTCCTTTCAATTTGAAAGACGTCCCTCCCAACAGCAGTTGATAGATTCAAAAAGGGTGATCTTGGAGCAACTGACCTCTGATCTTTCTCGTATTTCAAATTGGGGTAGAGAAAACATGGTCGTTTTCAATGCCTCAAAAACTCAATTCCTCACATCTTTCTACTCGACACAATCTTCCACACAACTATGATATCTTCTTCGAAAACACTCAACTCAAACCTTCAACTGTCCTCAATATTCTCGGTGTTTCCTTTTCTCGTGATCTTTCTTGGAAAGATCACATTACTTCTCTTTCTAAACACGCTTCTAAGAGGTTGTGTGTTCTGAGGCGCCTCCAGAATTATTTCACGCCACCCCAGTTGCTTGCTCTCTATAGGGGTGTTATCCGTCCCTGTATGGAGTACACCTCTCACATCTGGGGTGGTTCCACACACACAGCTATTCTAGAAAAGGTGGAGTCTACGGATTTTCGTCTCATCAATTCTCCTGCTCTTACTAACTCTCTCCAGTCTCTTTCTTCCCGTCGAATTGTTGCATCACTTTCTCTATACTGTCGCTATTACAACGGACATTGCTCTTCTGAACTCTCACGTCGCATACCTCCTCCATTAAGAAGGGCTCGTGCGACACGACTTTCTACACAGTCTCATCCTTTCTCTGTCCAACTCTCCGACCCCAGACTTAACCGCTATGCTCACTCTTACATGTACTCTACTGGTAAAGTCTGGAACACACTCCCTTCATCTGTTTTCCCAACTTCCTTTGACTTGCACACTTTTAAACGCCGTGTATCGGGTCACGTTGGCCATTAGTGATCTAGATCCGGAATGTTCCCCAAACTCTGGTGGAATTTGGTAGGCCGCCGGCCTTTGCCCACCAGAGGAGACATAAATATATATATATATATATATATATATATATATATATATATATATATATATAATATATATATATATATATATATATATATATATATATATATATATTAGGGTTGGCCGACGCACCGGGGTGCGGTGCGGTGCGGTGCTAAACCACAATTTCAGCAACCCGGTGCGGTACGGTGCGTGGTGCGGCCTCTGGTGCGCACCGCACCGAAGTTGATGTATCCTGCGATAATCATCTGTTCGTCAGATTATATATATATATATATATAATATATATATATATATATATATATATATATATATATATATATATATATATATATATATATATATATATATATATATATATATATATAATTGAAATTATTCATATTTTTAAGGCATACTGTCAGAGGAGTTAAAGTTACTAACTTTATTCCACCTTCCTCACTTCCTCTGGAAATTTCTTCGACAGAAAAATGAAAAAGACTGTGTAGAAAGACTTGTCTCACAAGCCTGTTTCATTGAAGGAGGTATGCGACTGTAGAGTTCAAAAGAGCAGTGCTGGTTGTAATTAACGATATTATGGAGAGTAACTAGAAATTTGACGTACACAAAGAGATTGAAGATAATTAGTGTGAGCCAAAGAACTGATAAGACGAAAAGACTTAGACTCCATCTTTTCAAGAGCATCATGAGTGGGTCCATCCCAGATGTGGGTAACGTATTCCATACAGTGAAAACAAGTCACTTGTGAAAAGTAAACAAATTTCGAAGCAGTTCCAAAACATTTAACATTTATAGAAGCTTGTTTTCAAAGAGAAGTTTTGTAAATTCTACAAAGAAAGATTACGAAAAAAAGAAATAACGAGAATATTTAAAGAACAGACGAAAGTTTGAATGGCAATGTAAGAATTGCATTGAACGTTGTATCGAGTAGAAAGATGGAGGATCAGAGTTTTGGTGATTGAAAATCCGTATGTTTTCTCTCCCCTCTGCGAGAAATACCAGAGGTTGACTACTCCAGGGTCACTTTCCTAGCGTTAATTAATTGCTGTTTAGTAAATATATATATATATATAATATATATATATATATATAATATATATATATATATATATATATATATATATATATATATATATATATATATATATATATATATATATATATATATATATATATATATATATATATATATATATATGGAGAGTAACATCAACCGGATTCGGGAGAATTTTTCTTTCCGAACAGTCACTCCCATTATATAAGGGTCTTATCCACCATGTATAGAGTACTGTTCTCTCATTTGAGAGGCGGTTTTGGGAGGGAGGCGTGGCTCTAGCTCTACCTGTCTTTTGAGCAATTTAGAGTCTAAGGCGAAAAAAACTAATAAACTCTCCCCTACTTTCAAACTCCCTTTATCCTCTGTATTTGTCAAGTGAATTTGGAAACACAATCTCTTTTCAATAGGTCTTAAATTGGTTGGTCCTCGAGGTAACTAACTTTTCCCATTCCACCACCATTGCGTCGCCCTCGCAGCAAGAGTAATGCCATACAATCACATCAATTTTGTTTAAATATTGCAAACTCTGTTCCTGTCATTTTATGTTCTTATATTTACTTTAATTTACTCCCATTATATAAGGGTCTCATCCACCATATATAAAGAAAAATATCAAGAAGAACAACCGCAAGTTCGGAAATCTTGAGGTGCCGAAATTCCACAAACGTTTCCTCGCACTAGTAGTGGATCTTTCTTGCGAAAAACTTGAAAAAATTGAAGAGGATATATAGGTGAATATAGTATGACAGTATAAGGAGAGGGATTAGAAGTTAGAAAAAGGTCTAAAATGTTGGATTCATCTCCAAGACGATGAGATACGAGTACGGAGTTGCACCAAATTCTAAAGGTCGTTTTGGATAGTGAAGTGGAAGGTACGTTCACCAGCTCTATCAAGAGAGCTAGAATAAAGCCACCGGTAAACATTGAAATCACCTAATATGATGATTTCAGAGAAAGGAGAAGAGAGAATGTGCTCTATTATGGAATTAAGATAATCGAAAAATTTAGGATAGTCAGTAGAATTAAGAAATAAATAAACAGAACAAATGAATTTAGTGGTAGAATGGCAAGAGAGCTTAAGTCTCACGGGGGAAATTTCAGAAGTCTCTAAATTAGAGATACGAGAACAAACAGCACAGCAACTGTCTTCTCTTCTAAATTGAGGATTAGAGGTGGACCGGATATCCGCATCCGCATCCGCAACTGCGGATATCCGCATCATTTTTCCAATATCCGCATCCGCGGATATCCGCAATTGAATATCCGCAACCGCATCCGCCTCCGCGAATAGTAAAAAATTATAAGTAAATTATGAGTTCAGCTGAATCATGTTTGTCAGATGTGGTACCACTTGTTTCAACATTGAAAGTTGTGTTAACAAATGTTATTAAGTCTAAGGGAGTTTCAAGGATGACTGAAACATTAATGAAGGAGATGAACGACAGATTTGAAAACCTGGAAAATGATGATGCTTATACAATTGCAACCTTTTTAGATCCTAGGTACAAAACAAAATTTTTTAAACCACTTGTTTCTCAGAATGTTAAAATCAAATTAGGATACTTATGCGATGAGATGATAGAAACAGCTAAATTAACGCCTTTCAAGAAAAAGCAAAAGCTCTCAGATACAAAAGAAACAAAATCTGTTAGAAAGAAACAAAATTGCTAAATCAATGAAAGATCTTCTAGCTTCCAGCAGCGATGAAGAATCACAGTCAGAAGTGTCAAAGGATACAATATCGATTATTGAAAATTATCTGAAACTCCCACGTTTGGAGGCAGATAAAGACCAACTGGTTTGGTGGAGAGATAATTGCAAAAGTTTCCCTTTTCTTGCTGAGCTGGCAAGGACTTATTTAGCATGTCCTTCAACTAGTGTTGCTAGTGAGCGTCTTTTCAGTTGTGCAGGCCTCATTTACGACGAAAAGCGAACCAAAACTTTCACCTGAAAGAGCCAAAAGCTTTTATTTCTAAAAAATAACTTACCAATTATTAACTTCAAATGGAATATGTGAAACTGTGAAGTGTGAAGGTAATACTGAATTACTGGCTAATATATATATATATATATATATATATATATATATATATATATATATATATATATATATATATATATATATATATATATATATATATATATATATATATATATATATATATATATATATATATATATATAATATATAATATATTATATATATATATATATATATATATATATATATATATATATATATATATATATATATATATATATATATATATATATATATATATATATATATATATATATATATATATATATATATATAACCTTTTTCAAAATGGGTTAAGGTTGGGGAAAGAGGTTGGTGGGGTGTTCAAGAGTTGGGCCCCCGTCCCACACCCTGGTAACATAGATTCTGCATATTATATTTAAAATTCCAAAAATCTATAGCAAAACTTTAAAAAATTAAACTATCCGCATCCGCATCCGCATTTGCGGATATCCGCAATTGAATATCCGCAACCGCATCCGCATCCGCGGATAGTAAAAAATTACTATCCGGTCCACTTCTATTGAGGATAGAGGCAATATGAAGAAACAGAGAAGGGTTTGCTGTCAGAACACTCAAACACCTGAGTTTCCGTGAGGTCTAGAAGAAAAGAGGTGATGTTCAACAAAGTTGAAATTGAATTGAAAACCGCCAATGTTACAAAAATTTATGGAAAAAAA
>SEYY01011988.1:17500-20802 GCA_009176605.1 Armadillidium nasatum | reverse complement strand
TTTGAAAATGTTAAAATGAAAGATATATAAAAAGAAAATAATAATAAGGTATAACCACCTCTGCAATTCACGGTTTTAAAAGAGAGAAAAAGAAAGAAAAGGAAAAAAAAATTATTTTTTTTTTTTTTTTTTATTTTATTTTATTTTTCCAGTCGGATGGTTTTCCTTTGTAGTGAGTGTGAAAAGCATTGCAGAAGGTCTTTCTAAATCTGGGGATTACTGTTTCGGTCTTTTCAGTTCATGCTTTAATGGATAAACGGCCTTAAAACGTTTCTTTATAAAGAACAAATTCAATTTTAGAACAAGAGAATAAGAGTAGAGGAGCTCAAAGAAGCTTTTTTTTTCATTTTGTAGATAAAATGCTAAAAATTTTGAACATACAAAAAAAAATAAATAAATAAATAAAAAAATAAAAAAAAAAAAAAAAAAAAAAAAATAAAAAAAAAAAAAAAAATAATAAATAAAAAAAAAAAAAAAAATTCTGCTTCTGCTTCTGCTTCAAAGTGGGTAAAACTTCATGTATATCTAAAAAGAATGGTGGTTGTTGGTGTTAAGAGTGATGAAAAAAATAGAGAAAGAGTGAGAGAGAGAGAGAGAGAGAGAGAGAGAGAGAATGGTTGAAGAAAGTGTTAAAAAAAATAAAAATAAAATGATTTATTCAATATATTTCGTGACCTTTATATTTGTGTTCAGTTTGTAATATTGCTGTCGTTTAAAAGAAACATCAAAATATCAACATACAGCCATAAACACACACACACACACACATATATATATATATATATATATATATATATATATATATATATATATATATATATATATATATATATATATATATATATATATATATATATATATATATATATATATATATATAGGGTTAGAATAAATCCATTTTCTTACTTCAAAATCTTTCACTCACAATACTGTACATCTTTCTGTCCTTCCACCCCTCTATTTTCCGACTTGTAACTAGTTAAATCTCTCACTTCAAAGCTTTTTAATCTTACGCTCAAAGATTTGTCTGTTTCATTCAGTCCTGCCTTAATTAAAATACAGTATTTTTGAACATTTCTTTCACTCCACCTTGTAACTGGAACAAAAAAATCTTTATACCTCAAAGCTCTAATCTTATTACTATTAGGGTTAAGTCAGTTTTTCAGTCTTATTGCCCAAAATAAAAGATTTATCCTAGAAACTTTTCATTCTCTCAACCTTTGTTTTCTCTTAAAAAAAACTTTTGTTTTCACTGAAAAAAATCGATTTCTAATTCTTCAACATCTTCACGATCTTCTGTTACTTAATAATTTATAAGTTTTAATTTCGATCTTCTTTCTAAACTATTATTTTGAATTAATCTTCTCTCTTCGTTTTCAACCAGGGCTCTTTACTTTTATCATTTTAGCATTCTTATTTCTATATCTGTATTTGTTCAATTGTCTCTTTATTTTCAAGTCTAACCTGAGAAACTATCTCATACTTTATCTTAAAATTCTTTTTTGGCTCTTCAAAGGAAAATAACTGTCTTACTTAAATACTGATATTAAAATTTCGAAGTTTATCATAACGTTCAAATCTAAATTGGAATTCATATTCACCTATTAAATATATATATATATATATATATATATATATATATATATATATATATATATATAATATATATATATATATATATATATATATATATATATATTATATATATATATATATATATATATTATATATATATAAAATCATCCAACGCGTATATTATTTTCAAAAGCTATTTTTTTTTTTTTTTTTTTTTTTTTTAAGGAATACAAAATTTTTTTTTTTTTTTTTATTTCTCCTTTCTGTTACGTACTTTTGCTATGCCCCTTTACCCCCAAGTAAGTATTAATTTATGTGTTAAATCCAAAAGGTTATCCCAGGAATAAATAGAAAAAAATGGAAATAAACAAGTTTAATTTTGCTCATAATAAAAGGTAAAATTTGAGTAACTTTCAGATGGAGGAGGAAGGCCACTGGAAAATGAAAGAACTGAAGAAGATGGTGTGTTCTTTGAAAATATATTAAAGGTATGGCATAAAGAGACTAACACCCATTCCTTAAATAGGGCTCTGCCCGTGAGCGGTGGTTATGTGTAATAAAAAATAAAAATAAATTTAAATTAATTAAATTTAAATTAATTAAAAAATAATAAAAAAAATTTAAGTTAAAAATAGACTAATTAAGCATTTAATAAGAAAAAAACCTATTAGACATGAGATTAAGTAAATGTGAATAAAGGTAACTGGAAATAATAACTAGATAACAAAGATAAGAATTCTATAGAGATGAGTTAGAAAATCTATGCAAAAAAAATTAGTCTTTGTGAGTACTAACCTAATCACACACACGTATACCTATACGTATTTAGCAAAATTAATAACAGATTGGTATATAAATACCCTAAAAACAATATGTTCTCTTTTCGTATTTAGGTGAACCCATTTTCTTTTTCTAATTCAGTCGTTGAAGTTTATTTTCTAAAAAGAAAAATGAGAACAAATTTTGGCGGGAAACGGGGACAAAATTTGGCGGGAAACGAGAACAAAATTTGGCGGGAAAATCAAAACAGAGAAATTAATTTCCTAAACTCCATTCACTATGGCGAGCTTTAAGACCAAATATTTTTGTAATGACGATGAAAGAGATTTTTGTTTTTGTTTTTTTGTTTTTTTCTTTCATCATTGTTTCTTTCAATAAGGTTTTTTTCCAAGGTTTTCTTTCTTCGTTCTTTTTTCTGATAGTCTTTTTTTTTCCCTCAGTATTTTTTGTTTTCTTTTCTTTCCACTAATGAAAATAGTTAATCTCTTTTAGGTCAATAAGTTTCCTTTTGTTGTTTTTTTACATATTATTTTTGTTTGTTTGTTTTCATTTTATGATTATTATACTTCATTTATTGTTGTTTTCTATTTTATATATTTTTCTTGAATTATTATTATTATTATTTTTTATATTATTATTTATTATTTTTTATTATTTATTATTATATTTTATTATTATTTATATTCTTATTATTTTATTATTTATTTTTTTTTTATTTATTTTATTATTATTTTATTATTATTATTATTATTATTATTATTATTATTATTATTATTATTATTATTATTATTATTATTATTATTATTATTATTATATATTATCATTATCAATACTATATTATTATTATCATTATTATTATTATTATTATTATTATATTATTATTATATTATTATTATATTATTATTATTATTTCGATAATGCTCTTGATACTACGTTAGTAGTTTTTT
>SEYY01011988.1:2500-5000 GCA_009176605.1 Armadillidium nasatum | reverse complement strand
CTTGAAATGTAGTTATTTTACGAGATTTATAAAATGCGTACAAATGAACAAACCTTATATATATATATATATATATATATATATTATATATAGATATATATATATATATATATATATATATATATATATATATATATATATATATATATATATATATATATATATATATATATTATATAATATATATATATTATATATATATATATATATATATATATATATATATATATATATATATATATATATAATATAAATATATATATATATATATAATATATATATATGACCTTGTGTAGAAGATGTTCCCATTCCTTTTTTAGCAACGTGTCTTATATTATCTAACCTAACCTAACCTAACCTAACCTAATCTAAGTAACCTAATCTAAATAACTAAAAACGTAGATATCTAACCTTATTATTTAACGAACTTAACCTAACCTAACCTAACCTAACCTAACCTAAATAACTAAAAACGTTCCAAAATAAAGAATCAACGTACGGCGAGTATCTTCTCCACAAGGACCTATATATATATATATATATATATATATATATATATATATATATATATATATATATATATATATATATATATATATATATATATATATATTATATATATATAATATATATATATAGGCAAGAAGTAGTCCACTAACGATAATTTTCGAAACAATTTAAAAGATTAAGAGGAAAAGGTTCTGAAATCGTAGAATAAAAAAGACCGAATTTTTTAATCCTATTTTTAAAAATAATTTTTCCCGGGAAAATATTAAAGTATTTTATTTCTTAGATTTAAAGTCCTTTATTTAAAGCTTCATCAATACTCTGTTCTGATGAGAATTGGTTAAAAATGACCTTCTAAAATCGGTAAAGGGTTAATGAGGTCAAAAGCCCACCCTGAGAATTTGTAAAGGAAAATTTTATTAAATGGAAAAATATATAAAATAACACACAAACGTACAAAGTGTATATATATATATATATATATATATATATATATATATATATATATATATATATATATATATATAATATATATATATATATATATATATATATATATATATTATATTATATATATATATATATAATTTAATAGTGTGTGTGTGCTGTGTATATAAAAATTGTCCTAACGAATCGTTGGGACAAGTGGCAAAAAATGGCACAACAAATTTTTCAGTTATTTTATTATTAGAAAATAAATCGGTGAAGCGACTTTCTTATACTTAACATGTCTTTTCTCTATTGAAAATTTTATTGTGGCATTTTTTGTTACTTGTCCCAACGATTCGTTAGGACAAAAAAAACACTTGAAATAAACAAAAAAAAAAAAAAAAAAACGAGAAAGAAAACACCAAGAATTTAAAAAAAAAAAAAAAAAAAATGGGAAAAGAAAATATCAAGAATTAAAAATAAAAAAAAAAAAAAAAGAAAAAAAACATTTTCTAAACAAATTTTGATGAAGATTTTGAAGTTTTATTAATTATTATTATTATTATTATTATTATTATTATTATTATTATTATTATTATTATTAAAGAGCACGAAAATTTGCTGATGTTGCAAAGATGTAAAGACATATTAAAAGACCTAAAATCTAAGATGTAAAAAAATAGTCAATAAAAAGGAAAAAAACTGTGGGAAAAAACTCCAAAGAAAAAGAAACACGGGGAAAGAAAAAAACAAAAAAAACGAGAAAAAAAAACACAATTTAAAAAAAAAAAACACGGGTAAAGAAAAAATCAAGAATTAAAAATAAAAATAAAACGGGTATAGAAAACCAAAAAAAAAAAAAAAACATTTCCTAAACAAATTTTGAAGATTTTGTCGATTAGACAGACATTTTTTGGGGGGGAGGGAGGGAAGTTTGCAGCTCATGGGCATTGCCCTATTGAAGAATGGTAAACTTTTCTAGAAAGTTTCTTCTAGGATTCCCTTAAGGGATCGAACCGGCCTATTGAAACACGTGAGTCAATTACTATACCGTTATGCAGAAACAACAACAAACATCACAGTTATTATATTTATTATTATTATTATTATTATATATTATTATTATATTATTATATTATTATTATTATTATATATTATTATTATTATTATTATTATTATTATTATTATTATTATTATTATTATTATTATTATTATTATTATTATTATTATTATTATTATTATTATATATTATTATTATTATTATTATTATTATTATTATTATTATTATTTATTATTATTATTATTATTATTATTATTATTATTATTATTATTATTATTATTATTATTATTATTATTATTATTATTATTATTGTTTTCTGTTTTACTATTATTATTATTATTACTATCATTATTAATATTATTATTATTATTTAAGAATGTAAGAAGACCAAATATGTGAAGTACAAACTCACGTACACTAGGTAAAACAGAGTACACTCTAACCAAATCTCGTAGAGCGTATATCGTACAAAGGCATTGAACAATGGAATGAACTTCCAAAAAA
>SEYY01011986.1:275000-277500 GCA_009176605.1 Armadillidium nasatum | reverse complement strand
AAAAATTGTAGAAGCAAGCGGTCACATGCTTAAATAGTAATTATAGTGATTGTTTATAATGTTTTCCTCAACTGGTATAGTGATTACGATGTTGTGCATACCTTGGCTTTAAAACGTAATTTGGGTGGATACATTTTACCCTGAGAAGAAACACCCTTTTAGGTGTTAAAGGCTACTTGGATTGGTAATGATGATGACTACCTATATTATATATATATATATATATATATATATATATATATATATATATATATATATATATATATATATATATATATATATATATATATATATATATATATATATATATATATATATATATATATATATCTATATCTATCTATCTATCTATCTATCTATCTATCTATCTATCTATCTATCTATCTATCTATCTATCTATCTATCTATATATATATATATATATATATATATATATATATATATATATATATATATATATATATATATATATATATATATATATATATATTGCATATATTATAATTTTGATAGCCACTGTGATAAACCGTGGAATCATTTTTTATAATTTTGAAAACTGCTTTTTCGGGGAATCGAACCCGGGTCCAAAAGATGGAAGTCCATAGTGCTAACCACTACTCTACTGATGGTTCAAAAGGAAATCATCTAGAACTTCTACTGACATAGCGCCTAGTGAGAGAGCTCCTTCAAGACTTCCCCGACCACAACTTGGGCCTAGGGTTAGCTTGGCCAAGGATCTGTCCCTGATTTATACCGCAGTGCAGATGTTATAATTTTGATAGCCACTGTGATAAACCGTGGAATCATTTTTTATAATTTTGAAAACTGCTTTTTCGGGGAATCGAACCCGGTATAAATCGGGGACAGATCCTTGGCCAAGCTAACCCTACGCCCAAGTAGTGGTTGGGGAAGTCTTGAAGGAGCTCTCTCACTAGGCGCTATGTCAGTAGAAGTTCTGGATGATTTCCTTTTGAACCATCAGTGGAGTAGTGGTTAGCACTATGGACTTCCATATTTTGGACCCGGGTTCGATTCCCCGAAAAAGCAGTTTTCAAAATTATATATATATATATATATATATATATATATATATATATATATATATATATATATATATATATATATATATATATATATATATATATATATATATATATATATATATGAAATGGACAAAAAATATTGAAACACACAAAGAAACATATAAACTTAACTAATATGGCGTTTTACCACCTTTGGCTTCCAGAACTGTTTGCTTTCTTCTAAGAATGAATAAATAGAGACCCTGTATATTTTTCAGGTGAATCTTGAACCATTCTTCCGTGCAATGCAGCTACAAATTTCGTTATGATGATGATGGAGGTGGATATCGTGCTCGAACATTTGTTTCCAATAATGCTCAAAAAAGGCTCAATTATATTGAAATCGGGAGTTGGCTAGGTCATGACAGTTGTGAAACCTCACACTCGTGCTCAGAAAACTAGATCTGGACGATTTTAGCTGTATTAACAGAGGCTTCGTCATTCTGATAAACAGCATTATCATCAGGGAACTTACATTTCACCATGAGATGGGCATGTTCATTTAAAATGGTCACGTAGTCGTTGTCAGTGACAGTACCTTGCAGGGTAATAATAGATCCGGCAGAAAACCAAGAAACGGCTGCCCATACCATGACTGAATCTTCGTCATGTTCCACTGTGTGTTGCAAACACATTGCAAGCTTGGCTCGGTATTCTACAGAACACTAGGCCAGAGGTCAGGAAAGAGTGTAAAGATCGAATCTTCTGACCCAATGGTCTTCTATTCCTCTATAGTTCAGTTTTTATGCATTTGACACTACTGTATCTTCTGATTATTAGCGTCTTGGGTACTGACGAGTGGTTTTCTAATGGCGGCTCTTCCACACAAATTTTGCAGTTCCCTTCGTACTGTTTTGGTTCTAATTTTTCATTACAACCCTAGGAAACTTTTGTCTGTCTCTGTCATTCAACACACATTTCCGTCCACACTGGTGATTGTCTGGATGCGGTTTTTTCCAGTCTTACTGTGTGCCGTCATAATCTTTGATACTGTGCCTCGCAACAACAAAAACACTTCCGGCTACTTTGGTTACAGAGGTACCCACCATACGAACCCCAACAATTTGGCCTTGTTGGAATTAAGTCAGCCATACCATGATGCACTCATAGCTGCACATAAAAGACGTGAAATGTAGCGCCACCTACAAACTCCTTTATACCATATATGTTATTACCATCGTGAATTTTGCAAGGTGTTTCCATATTTTTGTGTAACCCTTGTACACACACACACACACACACACACATATATATATATATATATATATATATATATATATATATATATATATATATATATATATATATATATATATATATATATATATATATATATATATATATATATAATCATGAGTATAACATTTTTAAAGGTCATTAACATGTATTAGTTCCCTCAAATTATCAAACCATTCAAA
>SEYY01011986.1:257500-260000 GCA_009176605.1 Armadillidium nasatum | reverse complement strand
TATATATATATATATATATATATATATATATATATATATATATATATATATATATATATATATATATATATATATATATATATATATGCACTTAAAAGTTTAGTTCGGTGTTATTTTTTTTCAGAACTTTTCTTGATTTTCTAGATAATTTTTTCTCATTTTATTCTCTCTTTAATTATTGATTTCAATCAAGTTTTGGGTTTATTTACAATTTACTTTAATATTTTACTGTTCTTAAGTAAATAAAATTTTACGAAAATTTCATTTTTTGAGATTATTAAAAAAATCTTTTTTAATAATAATAATAATGATAATAATAATCATGATTTAGTTTTCTAAATTTGGAACTAACATTTAATAACAATCATAAATATAAAAAAAAAAGCAACATTAAAATGCATTTTTAGTAATACAATAAATTTTTGCTAAAGGGAATGGTCCAATTTTTTTAAAAAAATTTAATTTTCAGCCGAATTTCCTGAAATTTTCAAGGTATATAGCTTAATTCCCGATGAAAAAAGTCCATTTATAGCGTTTTTGTGAGTCTTTTATGGTGAAATTTTTTTTTTGGAAACTTGGAACTTTTTGAAATAAATAGTGGGGCCAAACCACTTTTTGAAATGTCCTGAAATTTAGAGTTTATATTTAGAATTGTATTAGCTACAAAAGCTTTTAATAGAGTTTTGTTTCCTAAGTTTTAGAAAAAATGTTATAAGGGGAAAACTAAACAACTGTCGAAAAGATTTTTTTTGAAAAAAAATATCCATCTCTTCGGACAAAAAATTTTTTTTTTTTAAAAAAAACTACAAATGCAGCATTTCTTATTTTTGATGGATGTATAGAGGAGGAACTGGCCCAGAAACTTCTCTCTTTACTTTATTCAATGCTTTCGTTGATTTTGAGATATAGCCTCTCAAAAATGGTCCATTTTTGACGAAATTTCAACAAATTCCCAAAGTTTGAGAGGCTATATCTCGCTTTAACAAATAGCATTTCATAATGAACTAAATAAAAGTTGTAGCCCTGTCCCTCCTTTAAACAATATCCAAAAATAAAAAATTAGAAGGTAGTATTATTTTAAAAACAATTTTTTTGTTCGGATGGTAGGTTTTTCGCAAGTTTTCGAACTTCTGTTCCCACTAATTCAAGAAATTGGGGCTAAGATTATCCAATTAAATTTTCAACTCATGTGGACCAGTGGTTTGGCTCCGCTATTCATATTTCTTTGAACTTTGGGTCCAAATAACTCACAAACGTCTAGCATCTCAGAAAAACGTCAGAAATGAACGTATAACTTCAGGGGAAAATGCATGTACGATGAAATTTTCAGCTTTCAATAATAATTTTTTTTTTTAAAGATTGGACCCTCCGCATAGAAATATCAGTAAGTGATCCATAACGGAAATAACAATTAGTAAAAGAAACACAAATTAGTAACTTTAATAAAGAAATAATTTAGTGTAAATGGCGCTTCTCACTAAATAGTATTAATAGAAACAAAAACCGGATTTGTCGAGTGTTTAAATAATATATATATATATATATATATATATATATATATATATATATATATATATATATATATATATATATATATATATATATATATATATATATATATATATATATATATATATATATATATATATAACAACTAGTTATGAAGGGATGAACTGACCTTAGGTATAAAAAATAATAATTTCTACATTTTATAATGTTATTTTATCTCTTATTTTTTTAATAAATATTTTTTGGAAAGTTCAAATCCCTAAATCACAACACAGAAACAAACACACACGAAGACACATGTATATATATATATATATATATATATATATATATATATATATATATATATATATATATATATATATATATATATATATATATAATATATATTTTTTTTATTTAATTTTTATTTGCATATTAAATTATAATATTGAAACTGTAATTTATATAATTATGTATTTAAAAATATTTAATTACTATTCTACCTATAATTAAATTATATAATAGCGTTATTATAATATTATAATAACGTCAAAGAATATAATAACATTGAACGAAATGTTATTTTTAGATAATCACTTTACAACAGCATTAATAATAATAATAATAATAATAATAATAATAATAATAATAATAATAATAATAGTATAAAACTTTGCATAAAATTGTTTTCATTTGATTAAGAAATAATAATAATAAAAATAATAGTAAAATAATAACAATAATAACAATAGTAATAATAGTAAAAATAATAATGATAATAAGTAGAATAGAAGTAGAAGTAATAATATTAATAATAATGGTAAGAATAAAATAATATCAGTGATAACATTAATAATAATAATGATAATAATGATGATAATAATATTTCTAAAACTAATAAAAATAATAATGATAATAATTGTAATAATAGTAATAATAATGTAGTAAAAAAAAAAAAAAAAAAAAAAAAAAAAAAAAAAAAAAATCATTAATTATAATAATAAAAATA
>SEYY01011986.1:235000-237500 GCA_009176605.1 Armadillidium nasatum | reverse complement strand
ATATATATATATATATATATATATATATATATATATATATATATATATATATATATATATATATATATATATATATATATATATATATATATATATATCAAAGATATATATATATATAATCCTTACATTACTATATTAATATGATGTATTAAAAGAAAAGTTAAATAATAATTGAAAGACATTTAATGAAACAATAATTAACATATATTTATTCTTGTGAAAGACAAATTTCCATCTTTAAACTTTTAATCTACAAAAATAATACCAGTAATTTACATTACTATATTTTACTATTAGTATATTTGTTCAACAATATCACCACTGTGTTCCTCATATTAAAACATAGTTACCAAATAACTTACAAAACCCCTCAAATCTTAAGAGTTATAGTACGCGTTCATTATGTAACCTACAAAATAGACCTATTTCTAAAACGTTTTTTTCCTAACATATACTTAATGTATAAATATTTTTGGAATAAATTATCTTAAAAAAAAAAAAAAAACTTAAAATTCTAAATAGTCTCAAATACAAAGCATAATTAATAATAATAATAATAATAATAATAATAATAATAATAATAATAATAATAATAATAATAATAATGTCTTTTGTATATTGTTTTACAACAAGTATACAACCCTTAAATGTGAACCCACAACCTTTTACAAATTATCTTCAATTGTATAAAAAAAATTATTCAGAAAATAATTGTGAAAATAACAATAATAAAAATTTCATTAAGTCATAAAAAATTGGTGCTTCCCTAAGAAATATTCTGACGATTACACAAAAAAATAGTGTATATATATATATATATATATATATATATATATATATATATATATATATATATATATATATATATATATATATATATATATATATATATATATATATATATATATATATATATATATATATATATATATATATATATATATATATATATATATATATATATATATATATATATATATATATATATATATATATATATATATATATATATATATATATATATTAGTAAATCCTTAGGATTTAATTTAAGCATGCTAAGTTAAACTAATTAAAAGACATTGTTTACACATGCGTTTCTTTATCACTATTTGCCATTGTTATCACATGACAGTTATTAAGTTTAGCAAACGAGGGATCATCGTTGTGATCGTTTTTAGATGCCACGCCATTAGGCGGACTCTTTGGCATATCATTGTTCCCATTACGTTCAGGGAAATTATTAGTCACAAGCGGTGAGACCTCGGTACTTTCAGTGTTATCATGTTCAACATCAGTGGTATTTTCTTGGGACACAAGAGCTTTTTGAAGCTTTTTAGTCAGTCTTTTAAGTTTTTCAAGAGAATATGACCCTGTGAGAAGTTGATCAGAAAATGATACATTTTTAGAAGGTACGCTGGGAACCATTGATGAATATTCTGACATATCATACGTCCCCGAGATTAGGTTATCCTTAACCCCACTTGGTGAATCAAAATCCGGGGTGAATCGAACACAAAGAGTATCATTGGCAACGTCACTAATTACTCCCGAATCGTCTTCTTTGGTTTGATTTAAATTAAGTGTACAAGGACGTTCTCGACGAGCTGGTGAAGATGAATCATGAATGGGAGAATTCTGAAAAAATAAAATATAGTGTCAAAGACATAAAACCAGTATATAAAAATAAGGATGCAAACCTTCTGTATATCATATAAAATGAAGAAACAATTTTTCTCTCTACCTTTCTAGCTTGTTTGAAAAAGTTAAATTAGTTATCAAATATAAAACTAGTTACAGGTTGTGCATTTTTTAATTCAGTTAATAAACAACGTTAACATTTTTTTTTTATTTTTATAATTTTTTTATATGTTCTCTGATAAGAATTAGAAGCTCTTAATAATCAAAAGAGTTAGAGGGGAACAGGTCAGAATCAAAGGCCGACATTTCTCTAAACCTTGTGTTTGGAAGTGTGCTAGTCAAAGGAAGTGGGGAAGAAAGAAGAGTATACCAGTTAACCAGAAGAGTTAAATACATGTAAGAACGAGCATTAAGGTTAAGTCTGGAATCAGAGAACGGAGCAGAGAAAGATGATATGGAAAAGCCATAGTGCACAAGCTGCTTCACAGAAGGAGGTATGTGTCTAGAAAGTTTAGAAGAATATCATTCGTTTTAAGGGCAGTAGTATAAGAAAAATGATGCAATAATTCGAAGGGCAGAAAGCAACTACAGAATTAGTGAAACTAAATTAATTGATAAAAAAAAGTACATTAGATTCTACTTTTTCAAGAAAGGTTATAAAAGAGTGGAATGCCCCCCCCCCCCAAATGCGTGCAGTAACTCGATACAAGGGAAAACAATTTCCCTATGAAAATCAAACAACTGGGGTGGTGTGAGCAAATTCTGAAGGCCACTCTTGACATCTAATTTCTTGGAAGCTTGTTTATTCAGAAAAACAATGCGATTCATTCAAGAAAGATTACAGTAAACGGAAACACCAAGA
>SEYY01011986.1:217500-230000 GCA_009176605.1 Armadillidium nasatum | reverse complement strand
TTTATTTAAAATATTAACTGAAGAAAACGCTTCAAAGAAATGTGTAGGACCATAGCCCTTGTTCATTTTATTTTTACTATGACTTCAAACCTCATGGGAAATGCCCTTAATGGAGGAGAGAAACATCACTAGAAAGTTTCTTTGTGGGAATCCAACTCGTGACCATCGCGTTATTGGATTTCCTTCTCTCTCAGCATAATGCATTATCAACTTTGATAAGTTTTGACAACTTAACATCAAACTTTGATTAAGCTTTTACAATAAGCTTTGATAAATTAATGCTAAACTTAAAATTACATGAGTATTCTAAAACTGCAGTATTATATGAACACTTATATTACTACGACTAGTTAGGAAAATTAATACAAAATATGATATTCCAGATCCTGAATATCATAACTTAAGATTACTTAATAATTGGGCTGGGTTTTGGCAAATGAAAATGAAGGTCTATAAAAGCCAACTCTGAATCGAACACAAGTAAATAAATGCATAGAATAAAAGTTTAACAATATATAAAAGAGACCAACTTTCCACATAAGACCACCACCTAAGAAGCCATTCTGTTTACATAATAGTTATGTATTTTCCTGACATATTACAATATAAATTGTGACATAAACTTTTTCAGTGTAACACATTACATTAAATTGAAAACCACATCTTCAACCATCATTTTTTGAACATCAATATCTATAATTATAATTACAAGAATTGATCAGGTAAATACAGATCTAGTATCAGAGTATGTAACAATTTTAAGCCAGTCCACTTTACACCAAAAAAAAAAATATATATTTCTAAATAAACTGCCCACTAAGCAAGGAGACAGACCTTGTATAAGGAGTTAATACGCTGAAGAAGTTCTTGGTTACCAGCAATCTCATTATCTAATATAAATAAGCAACAGTAAAAGTAAACTCTTTCCAAAGACAGATTTGTGGAATTCAGCGATTTAACATTAAAAAATGAAAACATCTCTTGCTTTTACAATTCATTTTAACTTCATTTTAACTTCATTATCCTTCAAAAAACGTGAATAAAATATTTACCATTAAAATGCTATTCCACGAACCTCCTACTGGAAAGGGATTTTTTTCCCAGTTATTTGCATGAAATAAAATAATTAAATTTCCGAGCATGCAACTTACAACCCATGCACATTAACATTTTACAATGCAATTAAATAAGTATCACGATGCAAAAGCAATTTTTAATATAACATGTGATAACTTTTCCTTGACAGATCTGAATAGTTAATAGAATCATTTTTTATTGAGGTATTTGATAATGATAAAGAATCTTCTAACTGATTATCTGAAATATCCCATTTCGTTTTCAAATGCCAATTTGGAAATATGGAAAGCGGACTTTGTAAGAAAGGATCATGCTGAAGAAGGTCAACAGATGATGTGGAGGATGAAGCAGTGTAAGAATTAATCCTGGATACCTGTGAAGTAACCTCATCCGATGATAAGGAGGAAAAGGAGTCGGAATCATAATGTTCCTGAATTTCTGGCAGTGATGCAAGAGTATTGATTAACGGTGCTGAATTGGGCACTACAGTGAAAGTGATGTCAGGAAGTGCAGGAAAATATGGGGAAGAGGAAGACAATGTAACAACGCCTCGCATATCACAAGATGAATTCGTGTTGGCTTGGGAACATACCTGTTTGGAGTGGAGGGATAGTTTGTTTGTCCGTCGTGAGGATATTGAGCCTTGGTCTTCACGATCTTTATTTGCAAAAGAATTGCGTAAAGAACCTAATAAATGAAAGGAATTAATGTTCAATAAATGAAGTAGAAGTAAAATTATAATAGTTTTTATTTTAGGGTCCCTTTAGTTATAAATGCAGTTATAATGCAAGAAAAGAAGAGAAACATAATGTAGTGAAATATAAAAATACTAAAATTATATTTTCTACTTTTGTATCTATGTTCTACAAGGAGTATCCTGGGAGGAGGAGTAAAGAGACTGGAATAATATTAAATAATTTTCCCTTTTCCCTGGTCAAGCACTTAACTCCTCTAATAGCAAAATATTAATATTTTAACTCAATATATTTCAAATGTTCAGTTTTGAATGCTTTTATCTTTCTCAAATTTAAAAAAAAAAACACTTTTAAAACACAAAGAGGACAATTAAAAGGATTTACCTCGTTTTATGCTGTCTGTAAGGAGAGAGACATCTGAATGGTCTGACATACTATCGGGCTGATGATGCTGAGAAAGAGAGTCGGATGGTTGATTGGAGAGATATCGCAGACTACGCTGATACACATCATCGTCTTGACACATTTCTTGTTCTCTCAGACCCAGAATAAGCATTTTGAAAAGCTCCCAATCTCCAAATGTCATTTTTAATATCTGTAATTTAAACACATACAATAATAGTAAATTATCTTCAATCATCTAAAAAAGTGAAAAAGAACAATATCAGAATTATATTATATATAAAAAAAAAGTAGTACAGTCGTGAACTAAAGTTCGTTCCTATTAGGCTGGAAATAAATATTTATATAAAATGAGGATCATTTCAGGTTCAGCCAAAAACAGTTCAATTAAGCCCCTCTCAATGTTTTTATTGTCTTTTATTCAAAATAGAGCTTTTATGAAATGATTTCCATTTTATATAAATATTTATTTCCAGTATAAGACTTTTGTAAGACGTACATATTACAAGGGTAAAAAATATTAGCAACGATGCGCAGTTGTACAGCGTACACATTATAATGGTAAAATATGTTTATCACGAATACACTATTTAGACTGGCAACAGAATAACGTTAACGAAGATGTTATAAAGATGTATAGTTAGGAGATTAAAATGGTCGTTATTTTCAGAGGTAAATTTAAATAAAGCGGACACTTATTTTACTGTATACCGAATTTTCTAGCAAATAATTTAACCATTAACAAAATAACCAAATAATGAATAGAAATACCTGTTTGAGGTCATCGAGATTACAGTGCAAAAGTACTTTTCCATTTATGTTGTTCTCTAAAAGCTTTTCCTTATATGTAGGAAGCATAGGGAGAGATACACCATCCACTTTTTCAAATAAGTGAAAAGCTTCATCAATGGATAATGAAGACAACTTTTTGTCTTGAGCTTCAGACTTAAAAAGAAAAGGAAAATACAATTAAGTATCTAAAAAATATGTCTCATATAAACTTTAAAGTATCACAAAAAGTTTACTGTTTACTAAAGTTTTTATATTATGTTTAACTTTAAATTAAAACAGCAAAAAAGGGTTTATTCATCTTGCAATAAAATTAAACAATAATTTTTTTTTTATCTTAAATGATTTTTCTTATTTTTAATACTATGAGTTTTAGCATACAAAATGAAATCCATTTACCAGTATGGCTTTCATATTAAATGTATGTTCAACATGTTGCATGTTATAAGACTCATCATTTAACAACTATTAATACTAAACAAAACCTCAATACTTACCGGTAAACTTAAAGTGTTAAGAGGTGGAATGTTGGACTGAGTATTATAAGGCAAAGTATTAGCATTAACATTATGTTGTACTGGTTGCGGATTATATGGTAGCTGCTGCGGGTAGCCCCACATCAAAGGATTCAAAGTGGGAGGAAGATTTGAGGAAAATTCTTTATTGGAAGCTTGCGCCATCTGTATAACAATGATAAAATTCAATAATATAAAAAAATTATATCTGATATATTTAGATATTCCATATTATTTACTGAAAATTTACTTTTTATACAAAAATTAAAAGAATGTTCTAAAAATTTACCTTTCCTGGCCAGGGAAGAGAAGAAATTTTGCTTGCTGTGTCAAATTTATTCTGAGGAAGTTGCCATGGCAGAGATGTTGGGGAACTGAGTCGCGGGTATGCTTCTTCCATTTGAATTTGTTCTTCTTTGATTTTCTACAATAATAACAATAATAAGAATAAACAATAATAATAATAATAATAATAATAATAATAATAATAATAATATAATAAAATTTTTTTTTTTTTTTTTTAAAATTAAAAAAATTAAAAAAAATAAATAAATAAATAATAGACCTCAAAGTGAAGCATATATAAAGCAGCATTTCAGCCAATTTGAGTGCGAAATCGAGTCATAGAAATGGTTGTAACGTACTAATCTTATTTGAAGTACGAAAATCTTTCAATTAAATCATTTTGAATATTTTAACACTTTCCCCTTGAAAATATATTTTTTTTTAGCTTTACTAAGAAATCACAAACAACCATTTCTTAATCATTAAAATATTACCCACATTTTAATATAAATTTTTCTCACGTGTTTTGTACTTTGGTATAAAATAGAGAATGTATTGAAAAGCAATTTTTCAGCGATTTGGCAAACAAAAATTTTATTCTTACAAAATAATCTCTGAAAACCAAATAAATAAATAAAGAAAGAAATAGATAAATAAGATAGATAGACGGACATATAGATAGATAGATAGATATATAGATAGATAGATGGAGAGATAGATTGAAATATAGATAGATACCTTTTTAATATAAGGGTCCAAATTTATAGTAAATGGTAGAAAAACAACTAGATTATAAACGTGCAAAACGTTTTCGTGCATGGCGAGAAATGTTTCGAGTTTTCGTTCGTCTTTATCCATCTCCAAGAGAGGTTCCATCTCTTTCGAAACTGGAATTTGATCTTTCAATCTAAATAAAGAAAAAAAAATGTGTTATAAAAATGTACCAAAAGAATCGAATGTCTACAATAGAAGGTACCACAAGTATCAAATTTCTAAACTTAAAACAGCTAATTCATAAAATTAATATTTTCTTGGTATGTTAATATATATAAAAAATGAAAAACAAATAATAATCAATACTTTTCAAAAAGTTCTTTTAAAGTCGTTTTCTCATCCACGTTGTCTTCCTTTCTTTCATAATAATGAATAAGCCAAGAAGCGTGATAAGGCCACTGTTCTGTTATATTAATCCATAAAGCCAAGTGATACCAATTGAACTCTATGTGAAATGCCTTCAGAAGCCTGGAATAAATATACGAATAAAGAATTAAATGAGTTCAAACAATTGTTAAAAATTACGATTTATAAACCCTCATAAACAAGAAATGACAAAACAATGAAAAAAGATGACAGATTTAAAAGTGTAAGAAAAAAACTAACCTTCCAGTAATATAAACAACATTCATAAGGCGTCTCATTGATCTCGGATTGATATCGTTAAAATAATCATCTGTTAGTAAAACCTGAAACAATGTTATTATTATTATTATTATTATTGTCGATTTGACTGAGGAATGTTACAAAATAATATTAAATAGTAATACGGCCTACATAGGAAATTACGTAACCATTAGGAAATTGGGATGATATAGGAATTTGAATTCTATGGAAATGATAATAGCATTAAAAGGAAGATTAGGACATACTGTTATCTAACGAATATTCAATTGAAATTAGAGAAGCTTGGTCTAGCAAATAACATTTTTCCTAAAAAAAAGAAGACTGGCAGGTAAAGTCAATAATAAAACTAACCAAACTGTTCTTTTTTCAATTTTTGTCAATGACTAATAATAATAAAACTAACTATTCTTTTGAATTTTAGTCAATGACTAATAATAATTAAACCAACCAAACTGTTCTTTTAAATTTTAGTCAATGACTAATAATAATAATAAAACTAACCAAACTGTTTTTTTGAATTTTAGTCGACTAAGTATCTCTATGTTCTGTTCTAAGTGAGACTGATCCCTTAATAAGAAATTATATTGTACCTATTATTTTTAAATACGATTTATGGAGACTTTACATAAAAAAAAAACAATGATAATAATTTTAAGAACTGGGAATATTAACATTCTTACCGAGGAAGTTTATATACTTTATAAATCTAATAATATTCTCAAACTATTTAAAATCAAATTTTAACTTAAAAATGTTTTTAAATTTAAAAATTTGGTTCTCTAAGTATATTGGTTTAAAATTTATGCTTAAATTTTTAGTGTCACTAAAAAATAGATGTGTTTTTACATTAAGAACTATAAATAAGATATAATTAATAAATTTAAAAAGGAAAATTAAATTTATAGTTACACAATTTCGCATAAAATAAGATAGTAATTAAAAAAAAAATCTGTTCACTTAATTTCTTAGAAACCAAATATATAATAAGACTTTTCTTCAATATGATACTTTATCATCACCAATTTCTTTGCCTACGAAAAGGAAAAACTCACTTTATTGAGATCTGAAGCTGCGCTGACTCTATGAAGGTTTGAAGCAATACTCGAACCTACTGAGTCAGAAGGTCTGAGTCGACGTGCTCCTCGACTAGACTGCGTTCTTCGTGACACGTTCAGACTCATCCCGCTTTCACCAGACATTCTTCTATTATCTGGCATCTGTAAAGGTGAGAATTTGATATAATACAAAGAAAAACTCGTATTAAATATTTTTATCATGTAAATAAATCGTGAAATAGAGTTTATAATACATTAACATATGGCTAAAGTTAATAAATAAATACAAATAAATATTAAAGGAACAATTATTTTAAAATAAAAGCGTTTGTGTTGGAAGTTACTTACATTGTATCCTAACTCACTTGCAGTGGACATGTGTCTCGTAACAGGCATCTACAAGTAAGTATAAAATAAAATAAAATCATAAAATTTAAAAAAGCAATCAAAACAAGGTAAGGCTAAAATAATAATTAAGGTGCAGCACATAAAACCTGACTGTCTTAATGCAGGTAAAATAAAATAAGGAAACAACGTTTAAAAATACTTTTGGTATAATAATAAATCTACACAGAAATCTACAGGAATAAAAGGCAAGGAAATAATTTTTATTTATTACTACGATAAAAGCATGCATAAACTAAATTACTAAGAGGAAACAAAATGAGAAAAATAATTAATCTAAGTAAATATATAAATAAAGCTTTATTTATCTTAAGAAATCAAGAGTGTGCATTAACAACGTTTATAACTTCTACTTTTCTAAAACCTACATGATGCAATCCGCCCATTGCCGAAGTCATGGCCAGACTAACGAACTCGGTTTCTTGCTCATTCCATGTTGACTGTGAACGTCCTTTCATGTGTTCCGCAGCCTTAATATAAAAAAAACAAAGTCAAGAGTAAGGAAAATATACTACATTTTGTGATATATATATATATATATATATATATATATATATATATATATATATATATATATATATATATATATATATATATATATATATATATATATATATATATATATATATATTAACATCGTAATAACCGCAATAAATAAGTTGGAAAACAAAGAACACTTAAGGGAAGATCAAGAAAGCTTTCCTTCTCCGAAGTCGAACCACCGCATGTTGCGACTAAAAACAAAAACTCGACGCTTTACCGTTCAGTTATCCTGACACCAAAAAGTATGATTCGCAAATAACTTCAAGCGAATAAGCTCCCATCAAGGCATTATTTCTAAGTGTTTCACCCTGTCTCCATCAAAGCATTATCTCCAGTGTTTCACCCTGTCTCTATCAAGGCATTATCTCCAAGTGTTTCACCCTGTCTCTATCAAGGCATTATCTCCAAGTGTTTCACCCTGTCTCTATCAAGGCATTATCTCCAAGTGTTTCACCCTGTCTTTCCCTTCCTTCTTAAGATTTTAAATTATTTTAACATTGCAAGAACCGCAATAAATAAGTTGAGTAACAAAGAACACTTACGAGAGGATAAAGAATTCTTTTTTTTTCCTTTCTTTGTTTTCCAACTTATTTATTGAGGTTATTGCAATATTAAAATACTTTAAAATTTTAAGAACGAGGAAAGGACAGGATGAAAACCTAGTGATAATGCCTTGATAGGGATTCAATCGCTTGAAGTTGTTCATGAATCATACTTTTTTGGTGTGACGATACCAACAACGGTAAAGCGTCGAGTGTTTGTTGTTTTCCTGGAGGAGGAGGAAAGCTTTCTTTATTTTTGTTTTTGTTTTCCATATATATATATATATATATATATATATATATATATATATATATATATATATATATATATATATATATATATATATATATATATATATATATATATATATATATATATATATATATATATATATATATATATATATATTAACAAATATCATAATTTACTGGTTTAAGGCACTAAATACGAAAAATGACTCACTTGCTCTGCCAATTTCACTTTCCTTAAACCAGCATTTTGCAAATAAAATGGAAGATGAATTATGTTCCTGAGGTAATCGTGGCCGCTGAAAGATGATTCACGAAATACTTTTGTTGCGTTCAACTCAATTGCCTGCAATGGAAGAAGAAAATTAAATACTGGTCACATTACCAATGGAAAAAAGTATCTAGAAAATGAAATCGAAGACAAGATGATTATGTTTTATGCATTGTCAAGTTAAATTTATTTAAGATCATCTGACGAGGCTCCATATTTGGTCCTACATTTAATAGAGTGACGTCTCAATGCAGTAAGAATAAGATATATCCATAGTTAGACTGATAAATGATAAATATAAAATCCAAATGGGAAGATAAATCAGAATCGTTGATGTAGAATTTAGTTATTCTTATAGGTAGTTTAATGCCACCAACATTTTACCAATTCAGTTAACTCTATGTAGAGACTAACAAGTCATTTAAAAAAAAAAAAAAAAAAAAAAAATATATATATATATATATATATATATATATATATATATATATATATATATATATATATATATATATATATATATATATATATATATATATATATATATATATATATATATATATATATATTCTTACTTTTGTTATGATGTGTGGATCGATAGCAAGAAGAATGATGAAAGGTCCATTAGAATCTGTAAAGAGAGTATGAACAGCATCAAGAACATTGAGAACCTTTTCTTGTTCGCATGAGTCAAGGCCATCCAAAATCACTACAAGACGAGTTTGTTGGGCAGTAAAGGCATCCAGGCATCGCACCTGCAATGAGAAAATAAAATTGGACCAAAGGGATATATATATATATATATATATATATATATATATATATATATATATATATATATATATATATATATATATATATATATATATATATATATATATATATATATATATATATATATATATATATATATATATATATATATATATATATATATATATATAACTAAAATGCTTTACAACATAGGACAAATTAACATAAGTTTTAAACAAAGTACCATATCCATTAGAAGGTTAACTTCTTCTTTGAGAGCATGCATATATCCTTCGGCTGACATGGTGTCAAACTTTGAGATTGCGCTTAAAAGATGTCTTCGATGAGAGAAAATTAATGCTTTTACCATTCGAACAAGAGTGTGAATGTTCGCAACAATCACAAGAGCAACAAGGGCACTCAGAATAAATAATAATGGATTGATTAGACGTCCATGAAACTGGCGTCTAAAAAAGAAATTATTATTATTATTAATTATTATTATTATTATTATTATTATTGTTTTTATTTTCTAAACAACATTCTTTTAACTAACAGTAAAGGCATTAAAATACCTCGATTCTGCTGCTTCTTCCATTTGTTCTTCAGTGGTCTCGCTCTCGTCGTTCAAAGGAAAGTCTTCTTGCTCGTCGAAGTCATCATCTTCGTCATCGTCGTCATCATCATCTAATCTCACGTTCCTTTTCTTCAAGGCAATTATTTTATCTCCTAAAAAATCAGAAGTGAACTTGGCGTTAGCCCACCTCTTCACTACCGCTTTTACGGGTTCAGCTTCAGTTGGAGAGCTCGAGGCTTCATGGAAGCCATATGTAATAGCCAAATAGGTAAGAGCGAGGCCACAAGCCAAAGTAATAAAAAATATGGCAATGTAAGGAATGCCACAAAGCCGTCTATATTTCCACGGAGATGATGAACTAACTGTAGGAATAAAAATCAGAAGTTTTAAAATATAATAAATAGTACTGTATCAATTCGTAAACAAGCAATTAAAACTTAACACTGTATACATTATGAAACTTACCTTTCACGGAAATTTATGTGAAATTGAGGCTTAAATATCTTAAAATATTCCGATATATTAAAATCATTAAATAACAAAATTTGGAGGACACATCCTCTGAAAAGAACTTACAAGCTTTAGGTCTGAATGCCCGGTAAAACCGAGTAGGAAATATGCCGTACTGATTCTCCACCATATCAAACATGGACCCAAGTATCTGGACTACAGAATTTCCTCCTGCTCCTGTGCTACTAGGCTTAGCACCTTCCGCAAATATAAATCTGAGATGGAATACGTAGTTATTACAACAATTTTTAAATTCTTTTACAATATTCAACCAATATATATATATATATATATATATATATATATATATATATATATATATATATATATATATATATATATATATATATATATATATATATATATATATATATATATATATATATATATTACATACTTGAGGGGTTTAGCCTGGACTCCCTCTTTCCATTCTTTCCACTGATTTCCAGGAGGTGAGCAAAATATAACTTGAGCAACAAGTTTAAAGGCAGCCATTTGAGTTGCTAACCCCACACTCCATTTATACCATAAATTCCAATCATATTTACTAAAATTAATGAAAAAAAAAATTATAAAATCAATCAATCAATTTCTTTGAAAATCTGAAAATCGAAGATTTAATGACAGGCTATACAAAAAAAATAAGTCGTTCTGAAGTACATTAGACTATCAATAAAAGCAATATGGTTAAGATAATAATAATAATAATAATAATAATAATAATAATAATAATAATAATAATAATAATAATAAAATTCGAAACAAAATGCTCTTACCTTCTAGATCCGTACCAAATACTCATTAAACACAAAATAATAAGTATAAAAATGCCACCTCCAGCCCCCAATCCAACGTACCACATTCCCGTCGCCATCATGGCGATAAAACCTATTAATATTGATGTTATGGCAACAAGAAAAAATACTAAAGACGTAAACTGAAACAAAGGTTCCACCCACTGACGTGCGAAGCTATTCATTTCCTCTGTAAAAAGGAAAAATAAATAAATAAATAAATAAATATAAAATATTTTAAGAAAACTTTATTTTAAACTGGTTGTGCATTTATATCTAATATACCAAGTAAGGTTTAAAACTGTTAAGGAAGTCGTATCACAAACGCCTTAAGATGTGATATTAATATTTTTATTATTATTATTATTAACGATTTAACGACTGTGACTTCAGAAGAATAGTTCCTGATATCCTGAAAAGTGAAAATGATCTTGGATCTCGTTTTTTAAAAATATATAATGATGTCAAATTTCCTTTATATGCAGATGACACTGTGGTGTACTTCTCAGGTAAAGATTAATGTTATATTCAAAATGTAATCAACGATTACACACACACAAAAAAAACTGAATTCAACAAATGTAAAACTACGTGTGCTTCATTCTTTTCTAATGTTCGAGCAAACATTCATTTACCTAGGTGGTGAATCAATCGAAATTGTCAGAGTTAAAAAATATTGACAAATATATTCATAACCTATGTAGCTGAATTCACAGGAATAATGGCATTAAATGTTTTAAAATATAATACTTCAGAATTCAGAATTAAGACCTGAACTTTTTATAGTATTCAATTATTTATACTTTCCTTAAACCTAGACATATTGGTCTGGGGCGAACCGAACAAAAGTATCTTAAGACCTTTTATTTGTTGTCCAATATAAAGTCTTACCAAATGTTTTCCTTTCTCAGGACTTACATACTGTTGGTCTTTATCTAGCATATAATATTACCAATTATGGTTCTATACAAGTTAAAATTCGCAATCTTTTCACATTTGATGCATTGTTTTCAGGGGATATCTAGATAGCTTTAACAGAGACTCAAAACTGCAGAACCAGCAACCTTTAAGATGGTAGTCTTCCGCGCTGACCATTAGGCTACGGCGGTTTAAAAGGAAATCGCACTGACGATCTACAGTCATGACGTCAATCCCAAAGGACTTCTCCGACCGCAACTCGAGCAGTTACAATGTGATATATTTTTAGACATGGTTCTCTAGGATACAACTAATCAAAGATTCTGCATAAATAATGGGTACAATATTCGAAGAATCTATTTTTTTCGAAACTTCATGGAAGTTATGAATGAATCCAGATTCAAAAATCAAATGGAGAGAATATATAACTTCTCAATTAACAATGACAACATGCAATTTTATTTTTTCTGCAAAAAGAAACAAATATTATTAAATGAATTTGTAAAACTTCTGACTTTGTATTCATAATTTTAATTAATAATAAATGACACTGCTACTGATGCTACTATGATAGTACAGCTAATAATAATAATAATAATAATAATAATAATAAATTACCTCTTAACTTCCGAATAAGAAATGATTTGCCTGATCCCCATCGGGCATACAAACCAACTGAAATAGGCATAGAAAGTGAAGGTTCGCTGAGAATATCTGCTAAA
>SEYY01011986.1:202500-212500 GCA_009176605.1 Armadillidium nasatum | reverse complement strand
ATATATATATATATATATATATATATATATATATATAATATATATATATATATATATATATATATATATATATATATATATATATATATATATATATATATATATATATATATATATATATATATATATATATATATATATATATATATATTGAGAAGAAGGTTAATAAAAGTTACTAAAGCAAAAATAAATTTATGAAGCATTGCATTTTCTTTCTCTAGATTTTGATAACATGGAGCGTCAAAATGAAAAACATAAAAGAAGGCCTACAGTAAGTGATAAAGATTCTTCATTAAATTAATTACTTAAATTAATTCAGAAGCATAATAAAAACCATAATAATAGTTAATAATAATAATAATAATAATAATAATAATAATAAATAATAAATAAAATAAAAAAAAAAAAAAAAAAAAAAAAAAAAAAAAAAAAAAAAAAAAAAAAAAAAAAAAAAAAAAAAAAAAAAAAAAAAAATAATATAAAAAAAATAAAATAATAATATATGATAATAATAAAAACAATAAAAATAAATAATAAATAAAAATATATTAATAAAAAATTTTTTTTTTTTTTTTTTTTTTTTTTTTTTTTTTAATTATATTTAAATAAAATATAATAATTAAAAATATAATAATAATAATAAAATAATAAATAATAATAACAAAAATTTAGTAATAAATAAAAATAATAATAATAATTATAATAGCGAAAATAATAATAATTAATAATCATATAAAAATGATAATAATAATAATAAAAACAATAATAACAATAATAATAAAAAATAATAATAATAATATAATACATAATTAAAATTTTTTTAAAATTTTGGAAAACATTAAATGAGCGAGAGTTCAAAAATAATAATAATAATAATATGAATAAAAAAATAAAGAAACTACAAAAAATGCAAAAAAATTTGCTTCTACGTTCTAAAGGAAAAATTTTATGTAATTTTACAGGGAGGAGTTAAATAATAATAATAATAATAATAATAATAATAATAATAATAAATAATAATAATAATTTTATCTGTCTTGGATTTTCGGGGGAAAATTTTTTTTTTTTTGAAGATAAATACAATATAAATTATTATATATATATATATATATATATATATATATATATATATATATATATATATATATATATATAATATATATATATATATATATATATATATATATATATATATATATATATATATATATATATATATATATATATATATATATATATATATATATATATATATATATATATATAAAAGGCTTAAATCTTATGAATATGATATCTTTGGAGATAGTGTTCATACGCAAATTTTAGATTTTTTAAGCTTAAAAGATTTATGATAATTCTGAAGAGTGGAGGACAGTGACAAATAGACATACAATCGTGTTTATGCCCACAATAGATAGCATGGTGAAATGCTCGCCACCTACACGGCGTTCAGAAGGTCTCGACTTCAAGGATCGAGAAAAAAAAAAAAAAAAAAAAAAAAAAAAAAAAAAGAGATGAAGGTGATAGAGAAAAAGAGGAGAAAAGAGGAGAGAGAGAGAGAGAGAGAGAGAGAGAGAGAGAGAGAGAGAGAGAGAGAGAGAGAGAGAGAGAGAGAGAGAGAGAGAGAGAAAAGAAGAGATAGAGAAAGAGATGAGAGAGAGAGAGAGAGAGAGAGAGAGAGAGAGAGAGAGAGAGAGAGAGAGAGAGAGAGAGAGAGAGAGAGAGAGAGAGAGAGAGAGAGAGAGAGAGAGAGAGAGAGAGAGAGAGAGAGAGAGAGAGAGAGAGAGAGAGAGAGAGAGAGAGAGAGAGAGAGAGAGAGAGAGAGAGAGAGAGAGTCTTAACTCTTCTTTATTGTTATTAACATACATGCTTACGAATTTTAATTTCTTATTAAATAAAAGATAATTTAGTGATAAACACACACTCACAAGCATACATAATAATATATATATATATATAATATATATATATATATATATATATATATATATATATATATATATATATATATATATATATATATATATATATATATATATATATATATATATATATATATATATATATATATATATATATATATACACACACAAACACGAAGGCCTAAGGTTCCAAAATTTTTCTCAAAATGTGGATATATGTATTAGTTAAGAATCAATCCAAAACAGATAAAAATATTAAAAGTTGCTATATGCACATTAAATTTTTAATACTGGAATATTTAATATACAGGATGACGTAATAATATTAACAAATAATGCAAAAATTAGCTTGGTATTCTAATGCTAGATTAAATAACAAGCGTGTACTGCTTCAATGTAGCTGTGCCAATAGGTACAACTTTATTAGATATAGAGAACTTTATTACAAGGCAAAGAAAGCATCGAATACTAGGAGACACGGAGAGGGATCAGAGGAGCAAAATTCCTTTGAATAGTATCTCACCCGCGACCCAAAATTGAAGGAGAAGCGCCGTCCAGCCAAAGAGACACTTGGGGAGACGCTTAAGAGGGATGTTAACGATGGACGTCGCGATGGTGGCATTACCGACAGTGAAGACATTACTGAGCTACGTCGAGGAATTGAGTCTTCATTTTCTAAATCTTCAGCTGAAGATCTAATCTTTAAGGAAGGTCTTTTCGCTACGCGATTCTTCAGACTAGAAATGCAACGAAAATTCACAACTTTTGGCCCCAGTTTTGTCTTTTTCACTACATCTTCTTCCTCCTCGTCGGATATTGAAATTGATGACTTATTTAAAAGTAAAATGTCTTCAATGCATTTTGGTCCATTATCTAAAGAATCTTCCTCAACATTATAGTGCAAAGAATCATCAAAAGGAAGAATCTGAGAATTTACAGGAGAATCTGATGGAGAATCTTCAGGAGTATTTTCCGACAGGAATATTGACGGGGCTCCTGAACAGTGTTCAGGTATTACGAGAGGTGTAGAATTAGGTGTATCTGAGCTGCTATTGTGTGTACTGGTTTTTAATTTTTCTTGTTTATTAAACGAAAAAATCTGGAATGGCGATAACGGAAAAATATTGCGAAATTTTGAATTAGGAACGTCATTATCACTAGTTTTCGAGCTTAAATTTATGAGAGATTTTGATTTTTGTCTTTTAAGAGAAATGGATTCCTTTTCCATAGTAAGATTAGTCTCATGAAATCTTCTGCTAAAATATAACAAAGGATGAGTAATAATACTAGTATATTTATCACCAATGACAGAATCGCAATCTGAATCGGAAACATTATTGGATGATATAGAAAGTTTTTTATCATCTTTCTCATTTTCTAGGCATACGGAATTAATACTTCCCGATTGTTCTGCACAAGCCTCATCACATACTGGATAGGTTCCTTTGTCGGCTACAGAGTTTGGAAGAGAATTGTTTATCGGCGAGTTTCCATGAACGTCAACCGATTTAACTGAGAATGTCTTTGAATTCGTTCTTATTATTTTGGTTCCGTTTTCTACAATTTCATTTACAATATTTAAGGAAATACCTTTTGGAAGTTGAGGTGGCGATGTTTCTGAATTTGCGCATTCAATATCAAGGCATGTAAATGAGTTAGAGCATTCCAATTTTAACTCCGCTTTTGATGAAAGATTTGATAATGGAAGAGGCAAACTTGAAACGGAATTTACAGCTTTAACTTCATTACAGAAGGCGTCAGAAATAAGTTCTTCCTCAGATGGAAGGTAAAAAAATGGCTTTAAATTTTTCTTTACCTTTTTCTCTTCTCCATTACATTCGTTTCTATCGCCATTTCCTGAATAGTTATTACACTTTTTTGATTCTTCACTACACCAAATGGCATCACCTTCCATTATTTTGAAATAAAAAAAAATTGTATTTTCTTTTTTTCAGTTCATTTTTAACGACTTCCAATTATTATCTCAATTTCGTTCAAATCGCAGACACTACACAAGATGAAACCCTTTGCAAATATTCTGCATGAACGCAAGTAGGAAAAATAACTTCCGTCGAGGTATGTTACATCTTCCAAAGCAAAACATCTTCCGACACAAAAGGTCATTTTAATTTTAGAAATAGAAAAAATATTCTTTTTTTTTTTTCCAATTGTGGCTTTTAGGATGAAATGTAAAGTTTTTCAGTAACACAATTCAGATTATCCTCTGTAGCTCGGCTCTTGTAACCTAGTAAAACAAAACTTCACAATAAGTACACGAATAATACAATAATGGGAAAAATACTTTCAAATGAAGTTGTTTATAAATTCTAGGAAAACTACATAACTTTCAAGGTAATAGTACACATTAAGATATATATTATCGTTAACACTATAACATTAACACATATTTAACTGTATATATATATATATATATATATATATATATAATATATATATATATATATATATATATATATATATATATATTATTATTATAATATTATATATTAAAATTTTTTTTTAAAAATATTATTTTAAGGCTATCCACGACATAATTAAGAAAATATGCAGAATAAAGCGACACTAATTCACACTCTGGCACAATATCTGACACTGGCCCAATAATTTGACGCCTAATTCATGGCACCACCTAACCTTTCGTAGAGGCGGTTCATTCTCCTTTGGCAGGAAGCCATTAAACCGATTCATACTAAGAAGAAAAGCTCAACACAAAGATGGAAATGTGAAGAGCATAAAACATTTCAAAGACGATTGACAATAATAATAACAATAATAATAATAATAATAATAATAATAATAATAATAATAATAATAATAAATAATAATAATAATAATAATAAAATTATGCTATGCCAACCATTAGATGTGCAATATTAATGCAAAGTCGCAAGATTAATGGTAAAAAGAAAAATACCACAAAGGTTTGAAACATTTAAAGTGTTTATTATTATTATATTTAGCAGGCAACACACACACACACACACACACACACACACACACACACACGGGTTAAATAACCGCTATGCCCATTCTTTCATATATTTTCTGGCAACGTCTGAAATTTAGCAATTTCAAAGACTTACACACTTACAAGGCCGTGTGCATCGGGGCATGTCGGTCTTTAATATAGAATTAAATTTAGTTTTCCACAACTATGAATATTTCTCACAGAGCTGACTATATATATATATATATATATATATATATATATATATATATATATATATATATATATATATATATATATATATATATATATATATATATATATATATATATATATATATATATATATATATATATATATATATATATATATATATATATATATATATATATATATATATATATATATATATATATATATATATATATATATATTATCGGAGTACATATTTGAAAGATGAAATAGTGCCAAGGAACTCGGGTGACAAAAATAAATGACATTTCGTATGTAATTGAGCATAATATGTCATAAATCACTACCAAATATTTTATTTACCATCCTATGAAATTTACTTTAATTCCAACAACAATTAGTAATAAGGCGAGTCAGCACGCGCACGCGAGCACACACACATACATACACATACACACATACACACATACATACACACACACACACACACATAAAAGTCTCAACACAATTATAAACAAAGAAAACCAAATGTTGAAATTTAATTATTTAATAAATTTACTTTAGAGGGGAAAACACGTGCAAAAATATCTCTTCTCTCTTACACACACACACACAACACACACACACACACACACACACACACACACACACATATATAATATATATATATATATATATATATATATATATATATATATATATATATATATATATATATATATATATATATATATATATATATATATATATATGATCTTCATGTGATTGACCCCCTAATCACTATAAGAGGGGTATCAAATATGCCGCTCGAAGAGGTTTCTGAGTCCCAGATTTTTACAATATAAATTTAATTGTTATAGAATTCTAAAAGTTTAATAATAATAAGAGGAGCTAAAGAATTTTGCATTAAGAGTAAATATTAATATTAGGAACAACTTACGTTTGTGAACACAGTTTCTACCTACTCAACATTAATTAAATGAACAAATCAAAATAACGATTGCCTCAAAATTGTAAATATATAAAAATTCAACATTAAAATTCCGCATTAAAAATTTAAACATTAAAATTTTTCTACCTACTCAACATTAACTTAACAAATCAAAATAACGTTTGCCTCAAATTTGTATACATTTAAATTCAACATTAAAATTCAGAATGTTAGTCAGTTTCCAAATTTCGATCAAGTTGGGTAAAGACAAAAGAGGATAGTCAACTAGCAACAGAAATTAAAGGTTTGAAACTAACAAAATAGCTTTCAAAAGTATATATATATATATATATATATATATATATATATATATATATATATATATATATATATATATATATATATATATATATATATATATATATATATATATATATATATATATATATATATATATACTATTACTTTGCGTAGGTATATGTGGTAATAACCTTAAAAATGCAGACGAGTTATTTATATTATATATATATATATATATATATATATATATATATATATAATATATATATATATATATATATATATATATATATATATATATATATATATATATATATATATATATATATATATATATATATATATATATATATATATATATATATATATATATATATATATATATATATATATATATATATATAGCTGCGGTCCACGAAGACTGTACTGATTACATCAAGTCACTGTCAATGACTTTATCCCTGTTCAATAATAATAATTCAAACTACACCTTGAGCGATCTACTTCGAAAATAATTTCTAAGTCCCTGTATTGCGTATGTGTGTGTATGTTTGTGTGAGCATTGGGGCATGGGCAATGGGCATGTGATTAAGACGTACTATTAAGAATACCAAAATAAGTTTAAACTTTAAAAAGTAGAAGCATGAAGGCATTTAAAAACAATAGAAATAATTTCAATAAAAAAAAAAAAAAAAAAAAAAAAAAAAAAAAAAAAAAAAAAAAAAAAAAAAAAAAAAAAAAAAAAAAAAAAATAAAAAAACAAAAAATCAAAAATAATATTTTATATATATATATATATATATATATATATAATATATATATATATATATATATATATATATATATATATATATATATATATATATATATATATATATATATATATATATATATATATATATATATATATATATATATATATATATATATATATATATATATATATATATATATATATATATATATATATATATATATATATATATATATATATATATATATATGCTTGAATGCATGGATGTATGTAAAGGTCAGCATGTAATCAAATTTGTCGACAGAAAAATGCGACATTTCAACATTTGAGTTAATTATATAATTTACGGCATTTCAGAAGTCAACTGAGGCAGTTAGTTTCCCCCTATATATATATATATATATATATATTATATATATATATATATATATATATATATATATATATATATATATATATATATATATATATATATATATATATATATATATATATATATATATATATATATATATATATATATATATATATATATATATATATTATTTTTTTTTATTTTTTTTTTATTATTTTATTATATATATAATATATATATATATATATATATATATATATATATATATATATATATATATATATATATATATATATATATATATATATATATATATATATATATATATATATATGAGCAGAATATTTCCCGACAAACATGCAAAGATATATCAATCACTGTCGCTTTTAAAACACGCACACACATACCTATATACCCAGGTGCCCGCATTCCTTTTAAAGAATGTTAAATGAACAAAAAAAGAGAAAATAATGAAAAAAAAAATATTTAAAGAAAGGTTAAATTTAAAAAAAATATATAAAAAAGGAAAAAAAAAAAATTATAAAGGAAAAAAACCTGAAAAGTTATTTACATTTTAATTAAAAGTGGCTACAAACTTATAAGAAGATGGATTACGGGAACACAAGTTATATTTTACACCAAGTTTTTTAATAATCAAGAACATTTACCTTTTATGGAGATAACTCCACAAATATTATATATATATATATATATATATATATATATATATATATATATATATATATATATATATATATATATATATATATATATATATATATATATATATATATATATATATATTCAAGATTTTGAGAAACTAAATGCAAGATCTACAGCTATTTGAACAGAATAATAAAGTACAAATTAAAAGAGTTGGACACTACCTAAATTGTATTTTAGTAATGATAAATCTATATGGAATAAGCCTAATTTGAGTATTTGCTGACGACATATGCTATTCGCATCAGATACTGAGGAACTTCAAAGAATGGTAGTGCAATTAGATAGAACTAGTAGAATGGTAGGATGAAAAATGAACTTACGGAAAACTAACATTCAATTAGCATAAAGTTCCAAAACATAAATGGCCAATAAAACTAAAGAAATTCAAAGTAAAATGCAATTAGTCCGAATTATTATAAACAAACTGAATATCTGTCCTCCATTTTAAATTTTCACTTTATTAAAGAAAATGGTGTTTTTTTAGCAGTGTGTTCTATCCGAAATGACATATGACCTCACACTCTTTCCTGACCAATTTTTTTTAGGTTCAGCCAGGCTGAATTTGGTGCGAATTGTGGGAAGCTGTGCGTGGGGGATCCGTGAACCGACAAAAAATGTCAGGAAGGTACCCGACAATGCAACATCGCACGCTCTGCAGAAAAGACCAATATAGACTTTTCTAGCGAAAGTCGCCCCCCTTATTACTTGGCAGAACCATTTTTTTTAAACAATCCAATAGGTTTTATCGAGTTTTGTTTTTTTTTGTTCTCAAATATATATTTTGAAATCCATAAAAACTTTAATAACAAAAAATTCACCTAAACTAATAATAATGAACATAAATTTTTACTCTTTAGATATCTGATGCATGAGAACTTTTTCTAAGAGCTATTTAGATTTCAGTTTCACTGAAGTTCATTAGAAAAGAAAATCCTTGCTAGCAAAAATGAGTTGTTATAAATGACAGGAACATATTTTCGTTTTCTGAAGTGGAATTTTGAAAGACTTTTCAGCTCCTGACATCCAAAAACTGACAGATCTTTTTTGTTCCGAAATTCAATGGGCTGTGTGAAGTTTAAGCAGTGTGTTTGCCAATGCCTCAGTTATATAATATAATCAATTTCACAGTTGATGGGATTCACAATCCAACTGACAGAATGTTAAACAATCTTTTGAAAGTTGGATCCATGATGCCACTAAAATATATCTTCCCAATTTTCGAAAACTACAATTTTGAAAAGGCAGCTATCTTGTTTTTGTTATTCTTTCTGGTTCTAATACAAAAGCTCCGATATAGAACGCTAAAACTTTAACCAAAATGCCACTGACAATTTAAATATCCTGTAATCCCCCCCCCAAAAAAAAAACATTAAAAAAAAAAAAAAAAAAAAAAAAAAAAAAAAAACGGCAAGTAACATTTTGGAAACTATAGTAATTGGATTGCGTATTAAATTATTCACGTTAATAATTTTGCATATAATAACTATAATAGTGTTGATGTATATTGAAATATTAAGTGAATTGTGAATTAAATTATACAGCGCTCAAAGCTGAGACACTCAGGCAGGCCCCTTCACTAGGTCATATTAGAAGGAAGACAGAAATATTTCCAGTTGATGGAAACATATAAAATGAAAAATGATAAACATTTTCCTAAGGGAGTTTAGCCAGTTTTTTTGTGTCAATTCATTGCTGTCCTTCAACTCAGGGTTAATTTAGAGGATCTTCTCCACATTTAGTCTTGGGTGGAATAAACTGAGAAACAAAACGGGAATATAAAAAGCACTGAAGCTCATCCGAACACACAAAGAATAATGAAATGAATTCAAATTATGCTAGTTATTAGTAGTTA
>SEYY01011986.1:192500-197500 GCA_009176605.1 Armadillidium nasatum | reverse complement strand
TATTCGGCCATTAACTCTCATTCTCTTCAAAAGGATCATCCTATATAGGATTCAAATTTCATAATTTTGGACTCTGAATGTGAACCTAACCTCCATTCTTTAAAATCCTTATATATTTGGCACCACGATTCAAATTTGAATGAAAACTTGAATTCAGAAAATATTTTGATTTTTAAATAAAATTTTGTACTTTGGTCGTGATGTTTACTATTTATTTATATATAATAATTTTCTTTCATTTATTTATTGATATAACTTTTATGTAATATTTTTGTTTTAATTTTTTATATGTCGTAATTTTATTTTATATTCTTCATTATGCTTATGGAGGGAGCATCACAAGCTCTCATTGCTTGTGGACGTTGTTCCCTTGCTCTGAATTCGTGATGGGAAGGGCAGTATTTTGTCTGCCTGGAAGGACGGCAAATGATCTCGTCAGTGAGGTCCGTTCTCAAAAACAAAACAAAAAACAAAAAATTATGCTCATGACCCTTCATAATGGATAGAAGTATGGAATGACCTGAAACTAATCGGCAATAAATAAAGTTTTGATTTGTTTTGCTTATTTTACCTATTATTAAATTCCAACTAAAGAATAGAGGTCCTGTCGCTACTATTTTTTTTTTTAAGAAATAAGAAATTTTGGACGACCAACGTTAAACATATTTAGGAAATTAGAAAAATTAGAGTCCACCAAATTGACAAGATCTAAACTTCAACTATCTCTTTTAAGAAAATGTAAGTAAATTAAATATAATTTTTTCCAAAATTTTATATTTTTTTGACTTTGGAACATGGATCGATAGCCTACATGAAGTGTCAAAATATTGTTTCTTAATAATGAAATTCAAAGAAATAAAGAGAATAATAATATATATATATATATATATATATATATATATATATATATTATATATATATTATATATATATATATATATATATATATATATATATATATATATATATATATATATATATATATATATATATATATATATATAATATATATATATATATATATATATATATACTGTGCATTTTTTTTGCATGTGATTAATTACGTTAGTAGTTATGAGACAATTTCGAAAGAGTTAAATTTCTTGAAAATTTCGAACATTTTAGCTTTTTTTTTTTTTTTTTTACCCTGAACTTAACGTCATTCAATGCAAATAAAAATTGAAACTTCACAATTTTCAGGAAAGGATTTAATTTATCGGTATATATATATATATATATATATATATATATATATATATATATATATATATATATATATATATATATATATATATATATATATATATATATATATATATATATATATATATATATATATATATATATATATAAAAAAGTTGCAAGTGGTGTGGAAATAAAGGGTGAGGTGTCTGCTGATTATAAAATTACTGCTATTTACGTAAACAAACGTAACTAAAACGGATTAAAGATAAATATTTTAATAATATTCCTTATATTTTTAAGGAAATTTTGAAGTCTGTGCTGATCTCTTCAAAATATACTCCTGTAGTTATGGGGTCCTGTTGAAAACCAAGATTACCTCAACAATAAATCAATTATATTTATTTATTTATTTATTTTAAACAGCGTTTACAAATGAAAAATTTTATTATTTACAAAACATATGATTTACATTATTTATTATGTTAAGTATTTAATCAACTCATTAATTTTTTTATTTATATAGAGCCCGACAAGAGAATATAGCTATAAATAGTGCGAGTGAAGTAGAAAGAAACGGAGACCCATAATGTGGTATTGAGGCTAAAGATTGGTAGCAATATTGGCTAATATACAAGTAGAAGATCTACTACTGTGTGAAAATTTTGATACAATTTGTATTAAAGGCAATGTCTATATGAAGAAGTCATGTAACACTTAGAAGCAGCAAAAAAAGACATAACTTTTGGTACAATTAGCGTCTAGTAGCAAAGAAGATTAAGAAAATATTTAGTGTGAATCAAATTGATAAACATCCGATACAATTGCACAAAGTAAATAAAAAATCGCTACTTTAAAAATAATAAAAATATTATATTTAAGTAAAAGTGGAAAAAATTAAAGTTAACTTCAGACTTTTCCCATTTTATTTTTTACCTAGGCCCGGATACTGTATAACTTTTGATTTTCTGTATCTAATTAATATGGAATTAACACTCTCTCTCTCTCTCTCTCTCTCTCTCTCTCTCTCTCTCTCTCTCTCTCTCTCTCTCTCTCTCACACACACACACACACACAAAATACTTCTATAAATACCAACCTTTTATTTCTCTTGTACCCCAGAAAAGCAGACTTCTTATAATATTCCATTATTTTTATTTTATTTAAATTTGAATCAGGAAATAATAAAAATAAATAAAATTTTTAGATGAAGAAAAAGTTGATGAACTTTTTTTTTTTTTTTTTTTTTTTTTTATTTTTTTCTTGATTGCAAAAATATTTTATATAAGAAACTATCCGGACAAAAAATTATTATATAAAGAAGTAATTAATTTTTATCAATAAACACTGGAAATTCATAAGCTCAGTGAAATAATAAATAAAATAATAATAATAATAATAATAATAAATGTTGATAGGAAAAATAATAAAATAATTATAATAAAATAATAATACTTCTTTTAACGCGGAAACTTTCCTATTATAAATGCAATTTAATGAAAAAAAATTAGTATATATATATATATATATATATATATATATATATATATATATATATATATATATATATATATATATATATATATATTATATATATATTATTATATATTATTATATTTATTATTTTTATTTTATTTTTATTTATTTTTTTATTAAAAAAATTATTATTATTATTATTATTATTATTATTATTATTATTATTTATTTATTTATTTTTTTTTGTTGAGAATTACTCACAATTCTCTTTTCTGAACAAAAGTTAAAGTTAAAGGTTAAAATAAGCTTAAAAATTACAAAAAGAAATAGACAAACCACTGCCTATAGCAGACTTTTCTGATTTAGTTATAAAGAGATATTCGAATGTCATTTCGTTTGCGTTTGCCACCCATAAACCAACCAAAAATATATTGAAATAACTCTTGGATAAGAGAATTAGAATTATCAACGTTTCAAACCATTCTCAATACCTTAAAATTACTTATAAAACAACTAACACGTGATATAGAATTCAACTAGTCCTATTTTCATTTTAAAACAGTTTTTATCCAATGTTAACAGGAAACATTTTGTCCGAGGGAACAATTCAAATATCAAAACGGTTCAATCCCTCACAACCATCCTAAACCGAAAACCTCATTCCTGTAGAAGTTCTGACGTACATCACCATTAAAAGGTCATAAAGGTAAAAAATGAAAGATTATTTATTATTCTCTTATAGAGACTACAGACATTTTCCCTCGAGCAAAAGCAAGTTGAACGACTCTAATTCTAGGAAGGCTTTTGTGTTGCTGCACAGCAACACAAATTTTTACCTCCTACCAAACAAATAAACGAGATTAAGTTTACATTTTAAGATTTTTTTTATTAACTATGAAATAAAGAGATCAAAAAATAAGAAGGGAATTAAAATTCCTTTTGATTATATATAAATTTAATATTTAGAATACTTTTAATATATTTAGCGCCTTAATCTTTATATATATATATATATATATATATATATATATATATATATATATATATATATATATATATATATATATATATATATTATTATTATAGTTACGTTGCACAACGGTAGAGTGATTGACTTGCGTGCCTTAGAGTACCTGTTCGTAGAAACTACCTAGTAAAAATTAAATATATGATATATATAATATATATATATAAATATATATAATAATATACCGAATATATATATATATATAATATATATATATATATTAATATTTATATATATATATATATATATATATATATATATATATATACTTTATTTATATATATATATATATATATATATATATATTATATATATATATATATATATATATATATATATATATATATATATATATATATATATATATATATATATATACATTCCCTTATACTCACATTTCACACACACACACACACACACACACACACACACACACACATATATATATATATATATATATATATATATATATATATATATATATATATATATATATATATATATATATATGTGTGTGTGTGTGTGTGTGTGTGTGTGTGTGTGTGTGTGTGTTTGACCAATAAAACAAACGACATATACCGCCTTATATATCAACACTAGCATTGAATATCATAAATTCGTATGTGAAAAAAAAAATTAGACAATTAAACAAAAGGACCGTAAAGAATTTACCGAAATTTAAGGCGGGACGGGGTGGGGGGTGGTGAGGGGGGGTGTGATGGGGCGCGGTCTTTAGAACTCGTTCTAAACTTGTTAGAACTAAATTCCAATGCATATAGGAATATGCAAATGTCATAACCCGACTCAGCTGTCTATTATTATTATTATTATTATTAATGTACCCGATATAACATAATAACAGGAAGCATATGTTTAAGAGGAAAGAAGGTGTAGAAGGGGTATATGTGTTAATAAAGCACAAACTATGACGTAATTAAAAAAAAAGGTCCACTATTTAAAAATCATTAACCTACACCTTATCAAGTCTTGTTCCCTATTTTAAGGGACTAGCACAAACGTGAACATATATGGCGTATGTGTAGGTGTATTTGTGGTTGTGTGAACTGGCATTATCGAAATATATGCTTACAACTTATTTTTTGCCATTTTTTATAATTTCTACATTCTTAAAAATTTCATGGTTAGTGAGATACATGAAGGCAGAGGATAAACAAAACAAAATATTTATAAGAGAAGTGGGGTGAGATGGGGATCAAATGGGGAAATGGATGAGAGAGAGAGAGAGAGAGAGAGAGAGAGAGAGAGAGAGAGAGAGAGAGAGAGAGAGAGAGAGAGAGAGAGAGAGAGAGAGAGAG
>SEYY01011986.1:182500-185000 GCA_009176605.1 Armadillidium nasatum | reverse complement strand
CTCCTTTTCTGTCAACTGTGGTGTTCCTCAGGGTTCTGTTTTATCTCCAACCTTATTCTTACTTTTCATATCGATCTTCTCCACTGCACTTCTAACTCTGTTCACTCTTATGCTGATGATTCAACTCTGCATTCTTCTACTCATTTCAAATCTGCTCCCTCTTTTGCTTCTAGAGTTGCTTCTCGTCTTCAACTTTCCAATTCTATTCTTGCCGATCTGGATGGGATTTCCCGGTGGGGTCATAGCAACCTTGTGAAATTCAACTCTTTAAAAACTCAACTTCTTCACATCTCCCTCTCAAAAACACCTCCTAACTTTCCTATCCTCTTCGATGGCTCTCCCGTCTCACCTGTAAATAACATTAACATTCTTGGTCTAAACATAAACAACAAACTATCTTGGAAACCACATATCACAATGGTTGCTAAAGCGGCCTCTAAGAAGCTGGGAGTCCTGTTCAGAGATGCGAGATTTTTTCTCTTCTGAACAGTTACTCCAAATATATAAGGGTCTTATTCGTCCTTGTATGGTACTGTTCTCACATTTGGGGGGCTCCGGCTCCTCCTCTCTTCTGGATAGGGTTGAGTCAAAAGCTAAAAGATTAATAAACTGTCCCCTACTTTCAAACTCTCTTGACCCTCTGTCTCTGCGACGTGACGTTGGCGCGCTATCTCTTTTCTACAGGTACTACAATGGCAGGTGCTCGAGAGAATTGGCCTCTCGCATTCCTCCACCGTTGCGTCGTCCTCGTTGCAAAGGGTGCCCTGCTTTTCGCACCAATTTTGTGTGGAAGTGGAAATCCCAGGCTAGCCCGTTGTGGTACCTCTTTCTTTCCAGCCACCTCTATTCTGTGGAACTCTCTACCTTCATCTATTTTTCCTTCTTATTTAACCTTCCACTCTTCAAGGCTTCCGTCTGCGCCCACCTGAGGGCTGTGCGTTAGGTGTGTGCATTCTGCATTGTTTTGTCTGTGTGTGTGCCCCCTCCTTGAAAAGGGCTCTGCCCGTGAGCGGTGGCGTCTGTTAAAAAAAAAAAAAAAAAAAAAAAAAAATAAATAAACAAATAAATAAATAAATAAATATTTGTAAATTTTAAATAACACGTAGAAATCGTCCGGGATCACTTCTTCCTCTCAAGCCTGGTAGCTTTTATTTATTTATTATTTTTTTTTAGCGAAGTATCAGCTCATTCATTAGTAATAGATTAGTAATAGGTACCTGGGTTAAAACCAGTAAAAGAGTAAGATGGGAAAAAGAGATTGGTTTCAATTTTCATATATATATATATATATATATATATATATATATATATATATATATATATATATATATATATATATATATATATATATATATATATATATATATATATATAAGGAATTCAATTTCAAGAAATATTATATTCAAAATAGATAAAAATCCATATTTCCAAAGCAACGAAAGGTGATATAGGTCATTTAACTAAAATTCCTCATGTGATAAAAAATAATAACAAAAATCCACGCCCAAAATTAAATTGGAAAACTGTTATAAAACTCCTTTTAAATTTTAAAACCCCTAAAGTCCATTTAAATTTTAAAAACCCCCCAGAAACAAATTCAATCTCTTGGTGTGGTGCTCAATTTTTCCGTGCTCGATCATTAATTAAACTATTACGAGTTTTCTTGAAACGCAATTAACATTTAGAAAAAGAGTTCAGGAGGAAATCGCTTGCAAGAACGTTTTTATTCCTTTTTTTTTTTTTTTTGCGCAACTTCAAAAAGAGCAGATAATCAACCGCGAACAGCGAACATTCTTTACAATCTTTGAAGGAAAAGAGACGCTAAAAATGATTTAATGATAGTGATATAACGTTTCATATTCTGACATTTAACAAAACAAATGGATAAATGTCAATTAAAAATAAAATAAAAAGAAACCATCAATTAACCAAGAAAAGAAACAGTATTATCAAACTGGGTGTAAAACTATATCGTGAGTAAGTCTGTGTGTGTGCGGGAGTGTTTCTTATGTAGATAGACGAGAGTGGTGTGTATATGTTTAAGTGTGGGTGAATGTGTTAATGCTTTTAATTAAAAATTAATTAAAAATACATAAGCAAATTAATTAAAAATACATAAATAAAACTAATTAAAAGTAAAAAAAAAACTTTTATGAAAACTAACTTTCGAAAACCGACTGGGATACTTCGTCAAGTTCATCTCAAATAATAATAAAAAAAGAGCTTTGGTTTTAACCACGCCTACCAATTAAATCTTTTACGTATTTATTTTTAAAGAAGCTTTATTACGTTACAAGATTAAAAAACAAAACAAAAGCAAAACAAGTTTTTGCATTTAATAAAAAAAAGAAAAAAAAGGTAAAGTAAAAAATAAATCATAATATAGAAAATTTCTATACGACAATGTTAGGCAATACAAAAAAAAAAAAAAAAAAATAATATAGCTATATATAAAATATAATAATAAATAAAATAATATAAAAATATATAATATATAATA
>SEYY01011986.1:172500-175000 GCA_009176605.1 Armadillidium nasatum | reverse complement strand
ACAAGCTAAAACGTATCCTGGATGAGACTGTTAAAACAATCACGTTCCAGTGTATGGTTAACATAGGTAAATTGATACAGAAGAATATTTCTTAGAAAAAACTCTAAATCCCAAAAGCGACCTAAAATATCACTAAAAAAAGAATAATGACATAAAAAATGGAATAACTGAATACTTAATGAGAGAATAACAACTACATAATGTTTACATCTCACAAAAGAGAGAAAACGATCAAGAAGAAGCAGAAAAAGACCTACAATACAATAAAATAAATTGATCTGTTTGCAAATGTTGTTCGTGAAATGCATAATAAGATTTGACACCGAAGAAAGGCAAGAGAAAGAAGTAAATGGCATTTCATGGTTGCCAACGTTCAAAAGGATATGGCACATCAAAAATAAATAATTAATAATTTATAAATAACATAATAATAATAACAATAATAATGATGTTTAATATATAATAATAATATATATATATATATATATATATATATATATATATATATATATATATATATATATATATATATATATATATATATATATATATATATATATATATATATATATATATATATATATATATATATATATATATATATATATATATATATATATATATATATATATATATATATTATATAATATATTATTATTATATATATATATTTATTTATATAATATTATATATAATTATATTATATATATATATATATATATATATATATATATATATATATATATATATATATATATATATATATATATATATATATATATATATATATATATATATATATATATATATATATATATATATATATATATATATATATGAAGCATTACATAAGACGGTATTTAGAATTCCTCTAAACAGAGCTTTAATATATGTAATAAAGGTGTCATTAAAAGTAATTTTCTCGATCTGAAGGTAATGACGTTAATATTAAATAATAATAATTAATTGGATTAAAAAAAATAACGCCATTTTTTTATAATTGCAAATGCCAAGGACTTTGTTTTTTGTTCTTGAAAAAAAAAAAACGTTTACGGAGGTAAATGAATCTGACATTTTTTGTCGTATTTTTTTTTTTTTTAAACTACTGAAATGGATGTCAGTACGACAGACATCACAACTCAATGGAGAGATGAGAAATCCTATTATGTCTTCTTTGACATTTACCTTCGTATAGGAGACCTTTATAAATAATATATATATATATATATATATATATATATATATATATATATATATATATATATATATATATATATATATATATATATATATATATATATATATATATATATATATATATATATATATAATGTACACTATACAGCATATTCGCGAGTGTTGAGGTTGTGTAAACTAATGTCAAATTTGTTTAATCTTTTATTGTTGTTTACTGTTGTTTAAAAGTTTAAGAACTTATTTTGGATGCTCACAATAAATAATTTAACAAGAACCTATTATATCATTGAAGTTAATTTTATTCATGCTGAAAACACACACAACTATTGCAATTGCCTCATGTTAATCTTTTCCTTGTCCTTTACTTAAAAGGTAATTTACCTTTGTTGTATATATTATTTTTAAGGGCAGGTAGAACAAAGAGTTAGTAAAATGTGTGACTCATATGGACATATTCTATTAAGCTCGTCAATAGCTGAATCTGTGATCACAACAGTCTATTTGGCGTTTGAAATCCAAGTCTCCCCACTGGTTCGACTCTATCGGCAAAGAAAATTTGTGAATCAAAACCGAAATTTATAATAAGGACAGTCGAAAACCTATAAATATGTTCAAACACAAAAATGCTGTAACAAAATGATTAAAAAAAAACTCAATGTTCACACTGAAATTTTTCTTAATTTAAAAACTTAATGACGCAAAATATATAAAAAGGAGAGATCAAAATTCTAGAAACAGTATGGTTTGAAGGGTTATGATTACATTATTCTCAAGAATAAGTAGGCATTTATTAATCGGGGATACTCAAGACCTTTATGATCCGAACTGTCTAGTTCAAGCAGTCAAACAAGAGGGTGAATTTACGATATATATTACTGATGTAATTACTGTCCCCAAAATCATTACTATCAATGGTCAAGCTGTTTTTACATTCAAGGTAATAAGGTTCAAACTATGGTCGAGACTACTAATGTTCCTGACAATGATTGATGAAGTTTTTCAATATGTTAATACTCCCATACACAGGCAGAACTTGTGGATCACCAGGGCAAACCTTAACGTCTTCCACAGGAAGAACATGCTTCTGGCTTGAATAACATTGAATCTCTGAGAACGGTTTTGAATAATAGTAAGAAGTATATTTCGTAGACAACAACCTCTTTGAATTGCAGTGAGTACATCTTCTTGATAGAATAGTTGCACAACATTCCACTAGAGAGAATGTTTACAAGTCGAATGAATCCATTCTAAGAAAGAATCAAAGTGATATAAAAACAAATATTTGCAGAAATTTAGTTATTTC
>SEYY01011986.1:162500-165000 GCA_009176605.1 Armadillidium nasatum | reverse complement strand
AATAAAATAAAAAAAAAAAAAAAAAAAAAAAAAAATAAAAAAAAAAAAAAAAAAAAAAAAAAAAAATAAATAATAAAATAATAAATTTTATTATTATTATTAACATTAATTTAGCAAAAACAGAAATAATTCCGAAATGTTACCCGAACTTGAACTTCAAACTTCTTAAAATTATCCAAACGCGACAGACAAATTTTCAATAAACATTACACAAAATGCCCACAATAATGAGCTTATAATGTCGAGAGGTTTGCAAATTGTGTTTGTATGTATATGTGTGTGTGCATGTGTGTTTATGTGTACCTTAAAAATAGTTAATATCCAAGTAATCTTCTTAATTTTTTTTCCTTTTCCTCCGCCCAAATAAAATCTGGTTTCGAAACCCACTCCAAAAAATAAATTTTTAATCTTTAAACTTTTTTCACGTAGTAAATTAAAAGAAGTCATTTTAGAAGATTATTATTACTATTATTATTATTATTATTATTATTATTATATTATTATTATTATTATTATTATTATCTATTTTATATTTTATTTACAAAATTTTCAGCATCGCACATTTATTATTATTATTATTATTATTATTATTATTATTATTATTATTATTATTATTATTAGTTATCTTAATTTTAATTTAATTTTAATTATAATTACAATTTTTATTACAAGTATTTATATTTTTTTATTAATTTTTTTTAACGTCTGTCTGTGTAAATTTATATACAAGATTTTCAGCCTCGAAGCACACAACGAGAACGTAAAGAGAAAAATTTTACACATCATTTCAACCAATTACCTCAACGCGTTAATTAAGAAGGAGTGGAACCATATATATATATATATATAATATATATATATATATATATATATATATATATATATATATATATATATATATATATATATATATATATATATATATATATATATATATATATATATATATATATATATATATATATATATATATATATATATATATAGCAATTAATATGCTACCATTAATTTTTTTTTACGTGTCTGTTTTACGCCTCAAAATTTATTTACTTTTAAGTGTTACTTTATTTAAATTTTAGAATTATACGATTTAAGAATTTTTATTTTATTTTCTTGATATTTATTTATTTATTTTTTTTAAAGAAAATTAAAATTTTTAAACTAAAGGCATTTAAATAACTTTTGAAACAGACTTTTATTTTTATTCATTAATTTGTGAATTAAACAACTTTTTATTTATTTACTTATTAATTAATTTTTATTCTTATTATTTGTGTATTAATTTTTCAGTATATTAATAGGTTTGTATTTATTTGGGAATTAATTAATTTCCTATATTTATCCATCAATTATTTTTAATTATTTCTTTGTGTACTAATTAATATTTTTATTTATTTAATAATATATTAATTATTTTTAACCGTTTCTATATTGCTTAATTTTATACATTTATTGCAAATTAATTCATTTTTTATTTATTCAACAGTATATTAATTTTTTCTATTTATGTATTAATAAGTTTTTATACTTTTATTGTGAATTAATTAATTTCATTCAATTATTAAGGCTTAATATATATATATATATATATATATATATATATATATATATATATATATATATATATATATATATATATATATATATATATATATATATATATATATATATATATATATATATATATATATATATATATATATATATATATATATATATATATATATATATATATATATATATATATATATATATATATATATATATATATATATATATATATATATATATATATATATATATAATTAATTTTTATATATTTATTTATTTGTGTATGACTTAAATATTGAAATTAATTTATAAGTTAATTAAATATTTAAGTATTAATTATTTCATTTCTTTAATTAATTTTAAAAATATATTTTCAGGTTTTCAAAAAATTAAAAAATTAAAAAATAAAAAAAATATATTTATATATATATATATATATATATATATATATATATATATATATATATATATATATATATATATATAATATATATATATATATATATATATATATATATATATATGGCATAGAAAAATAAATCATTAAAAAAAAGTGTATAAGTTAATAAGGATTATGACCATGATTTATCAAATTTAACGGACGCCTACGACTATCCAACTATTTCTCTTTAAATTTCTATTTTCTATAAATTTTAAGACACCATTCTTATTCTCAAAAAAAAAAAGCACTCGATCATGGAATTTTTATATTAGCAGACAAATATCACACTAACACACAACCCCTCCACCCCCTCAAAAAATAAATAAATAAATAAATAAAAAAAAACTTGTACCAAAACTAAGAATAGAATATTCGACATAAATAACAACGGCAAATCAATTACGCAAAATAACAATTAGTCTGTCAACTACAAAACTAGATTTTTCTAAAACAGAAACATCAATTATAAAAAGTAGTCGTTGTGGTTGTACTTTAAAATATTTTCCA
>SEYY01011986.1:125000-140000 GCA_009176605.1 Armadillidium nasatum | reverse complement strand
TTTCAGGGTACGAAGATTATGGAAAGAATTCACTTCTCTGATAAATAATAATAATAATAATAATAATAATAATAATAATAATAATAATAATAATAATAATAATAATAATAATAATAATAATAATAATATAGTTTTGACAACCGAAAGTCTAGCATAATAATAATAATGAAAATAATAGTTTACAATAATAGTAATTGTAATAATTTAAAAATAAAAATAAATAATAATAATATAATAATAATAATAATAATAATAATAATAATAATAATAAAAAAATAAAAAAAAAAAAAAAAAAAAAAAAAAAAAAAAAAAAAAAAAAAAAAAAAAAAAAAAAAAAAAAAAAAAAAAAAAAAAAAAAAAAAAAAAAAAAATGCAAAAAAAAAAAAAAAAAAAAAAAAAAAAAAAATTCTCGTTCATTTAATTTTCTTTTTCCTTTATTTTTGTAGTTGTTGTTGTTGTTGTTTCAACATAAAATATACTTTTCAGAGAGGGCTAAAAAATATAAAAGAAAAAAATAGTTTTAATATAAACTCTTAAGAAGCAAAAGAAAATGAATATAAATTTGTATTGTTACATTATGCTGGTAAAACAAACTTTAATTTATTTAAAATTGAGTTGCAAATACTAACTATCAAACCCAATCGTGTGAGCTACACTAGATCAATATATAACATAATATACATGCCCACATAATTATATAATTATATTATAAAGTTATATTAAAAAAATATAAAGTCGAATATTCAGATATTACCTCTCTTCATACTGTGATAGTATAAATTATATATTCATATAGATTTCTTACTATTTAAGTTCACTATTTATAGTCTGGCTTATATAATCTATATCATTCCATAATAACTAAATGCGTTTTGTCTCGTGTGTACGATGTAATTTAATGTTTGTATTGGCACACAGTTTCGTGATCTTTACATTTTCCTGGCATTTGTTTCTGGAGTATTAATTCTTTTTCTTCTTTTCTATTTTATTATCTAATACTCATACGTTCCTCATATAGACTGACTGATAATTTCCTTCAATCAATCCACACTAGAATAATATAGTAGAAGTATCTATCCATCATCTATTGAATAATTTTCACCAATTCAATTATCTCTCTTTGCATATTATTTGTATTATATGGAATTAGCATACCGAACCCAGTCACTCACACTGCCTCACTACATTCCTAATCTCGTCTATTTAATAGATCCTTACTGTTCCATTATCTAGATTATTTAAATAGAATACATTACTAACTTAAAAACATTAGAATTTATTATCTATGTAATTGCTTTACTATGGCTTTTTCTATACGAATAGGGTGATTCAACTATCATACATCCATGACACACATCAAATATTCCAGTTATTTATGTGATTTTTTTATTTTTTTTTATTATATTATTATTTTTATTTGTATATTATTATAAAAAAGTTAATAATAACTTGTTAACTACACGTGAATAATATAGCAACCTATTTTCCTGATCGGAGAGGACTTTTCTAAAAGATTAGTGCTAATTATTCGCAAAAAAGTTAACGAAGATAATATAATTAAACCTAGTGACAGATACAACACTTCGTATATAGTCGCAATGTCGAAATCCATGGTGTCTAGAACCTCAAATGACACGTGATTACAATTACAACTTTTAATACGTTTATGAGCCACGGTTAAATACGCATATATATATTATATTAATATCATATGAGTTAGATCTTATGTTTGCTATAATATTTTGAATATTATGAAATATATATATATTAAAGTAATTAAAGAATAAGATTATTATTAATGGGACTTGTTTGAATGGATTGGTTTGTATCAGAGATTTTAATTAAGGCGTTTGCCCCTATTTGTTATTGAGTACTTGGTGGTTTTTAATATCTAGTTTAATAGTCGTCACTCCCGGGGGGCGCGCCCCTCCCCTGTGAGTTTGTAATAAGCATAAAATTCTAAGAATTTAAAATCGATAGTTTGTAATGCCTCTCTCTCCTACTAAAAACCAACATAATTACTCAAATCGAGTTCCCACTCTCTGCTCTGAATAGAGCATTTGCTACGCAGCATGGGAATATCAAACATATAACTCTTCGTTATTTTTAAAGTTATTATTGTTATTAGTTATATTATTATTAATAATTTATCTTAAAGTAGGGTTACTTAGGTTGTAGTTAATAAGTCAGTCTCGCAAATTTGATGATAAGGTCACTCTATTATCTGTTACTCTAGGGGAAAAGTGGATTTATTATATTATTGTTTTATCTATAAATATAAATTTCTTAAATCATCTTTAGATATATCAGCGATTCGGACCGCGAGCATACACCAGACGATAGAATTCCTATATATAACAGAATTAGAAGATTTTTTTAATAACCAACTGAGTACCATTGGTGCGAAATATACGTTTCCGGTATTCTTACACATCTCTCCGTGATCAAAGTACTGACCATGCATGTTTTGCTGCTCTCGAGTCACTCCTCTAGTCTCAAAGTGATAGACTCTAGACATATATATTATTTATATATAAATAAGTGATATAGGGTCAGGGTTCGATACCTTTCTCTCAGAATCAACTATCTGAGAAGTCGAGTTTATAATGATAATTTCAGATGTGCGGATGATCAACTCTTGAGAAAAATGGTTACTCGTAGAAGATAGAATCCTATATAAAATAATTTTGGAATTTTATGGCTAACCTGTGTTACAATTATTGATACTGTTTATATTGCTACTGTAAATTCTCCTCGAGTTTTTTTGTCGTGCGGTGTCGAACGAGGGAGAGCTGATTTAGTAAAAAAATGATATTAAAATATGAGTTTGGTTATTTATTGGTATTGCATTGTAAGTTTGTATTTCAATAACCTGATATTATATATTAATATTATATTTATAATTCATTGCGGCTTATTTATATATAATATTATTAATATAATATATATATATTATAATATAATAATTAATATTAATACTATATATATGCTAATTTGGTACTCGAAAACTTACCTTGAACCTCTCTCTAAGATGGCAGGTAAAATCGCTAATAGTAAACCTCCAATACACGAAGGTACTGAATAAGGAATAATAATGCATTTTGAGTATAAAACTCTATAAATATCATCCTGTCATGATGATCAATCTACAAATGACCTCTCCCATACTACGCTGGATTGAAGTATCATTATTATAATGGTTATAATCGTGGTTCTAGGTAGTGAGCTCTCCGGCCAAGACTCACCTACGCCCATAGAAAATTTTTCCAACGGACGTGATGAAGCACTAAACTCTACAGCAGTTGCCAATAAAGATTTTTACACATTGTCTAATCCTCAGCCTTTATTCGAGCGGACTCGAACTTCTTGACCCTCTCAGGTGATAGAGAATGAGGTCTTGCACGCTCCCCAATAGCAGATTAGAATTGTAAAATTTATTGTTCCACTCGATAGGGCGTGTATTCTCGCGCTGATCTCTCAGTGATATTACGTGAGTAGATAATTCTGGATTGTCCGATATATACGATTACCGATACCGTAACTTTATTTATCCCAAATTTTGCCCGTCCATAACCGATAACTGAAGGTCCCGAACCGATACGATCGATAGCGTATCCGGAATTGCATCTCTGCCGATAGTCGATACCGTCTTGTTTATTATGGGTGCGATATATTAACTTTAGACTCCATTACTCCACCACATCCTGAGTCGATGGTCGGCGGTAATATGTGTCCTCTTTGAGTAATTTCATTCAAATGAACAATGTGGATCATAAAGGCTTTAATCTCAAATGTATTTTCCTTTTGTACCTTCGTGGTTATGGTAGGATATTGTAATTAGTTAGCACATTTTCTTACTCCATTATACTGGATAGTGGCCATAGGTTTAGAGTTCCCCAAATAGCATGGAACTAGATAATAGTCAATAAATTTTAATTTATTTCCACTCGGCTGTTATATATATGTTACTATTATATAAAATTTCATTAATATTAGGTGAGATAAGTTTAGCTCTAGCCTTGTTCATATAGATATATCTATATAGTAATATCCTTGTGGAATTATATAATTATATATATAGGTTACATGTCTTTATTGTTCTATAATATAGTAATTACAACGTATATTATATATATATATATTCATATATAATAAATAATTAAGGTCCTCTAACTTCTCTCGCAGATCGAATACATATTAAACATTCGATGTTTAAAAGAATTTGCTTTGATAGGGCGCCAGTGGTGGATCTGAATCTCCATCATAATAGCAAAGCGTGTTAAACAAGGATATACACAATATACTCGTATATATATATATATTATATATAGTATATATATATAGTATATATATATATTATATATATATATATATATATATATATATATATATATATATATATATATATATATATATATATATATATATAATTCTGTGTTAACAAAACAAAACAAATAATATTTGTTACAAGATTGCAAGACCAGATACAACAAATTTACGATACATTTATATGTGAGCCTCTTTTGTGAGAAGGCGAAAGAGGATGAAACAGTCTCATAATTTTATGAGAGGGAAAAAAAGATCCAATATATAAAATTAAGAAATACAGCGAAAAAAATTATAGGGACACCGAGAAATTACCGAGACCCATAAAATATTAGCGAGACACCGAAAAGTTTTCGAGACGAATAAAATAATAGCGAGACACCGAAAAGTTTTCGAGACCAGTAAAATAATAGCGAGACACGAAATATTCATTGAACCCAACAGTCAAAAATTTAAAGAAAATGAAAGTTGTTCTTTTTAAAATTGCTTCAAAAAGTCTTTCAGAAATAATGTGTTACTTACCGTTTCTTTTCAAATAAATTGAAAATTGAATTTCGAGAAAGGAAAAGTATTCTTCAAAAAAAAAAAAATAATAATAAAAAAAAATAATAAAAAAAAAATAAAAATAAAAAATAAAAAATATCGAAAGGTGAATTAAATCTCCAGCAATTCTGAAACATATTTAAAAAAAACATGATACACAGAATATACCAAACCTTCTTACCTCATTTTAAAACATAAAAACCTGCTTATTTTTCTCCCATAAAATAATAATACATATATTCTCCTTTTTTATATGCTTAAGAACACCTTCCTTTACAACCACTTTTATATTACCAAATTAAAGATTCTGAAGAAATTACAAATAATATTAAAGGATATCAAGATCCTGCTTCAAAGACTTAGCATGAGCTTTTATATTACTCACATTTATATGTTATAAATTTGTCAGATAAAATAAGGCAATAACAAAAAAAAGATTCTTTTTGAAGAAAAATTCGGTTTAATTCACAAAAGAAAAAGGTAACACCCATTAGTTTACATATATATATATATATATATATATATATATATATATATATATATATATATATATATATTATATATATATATATATATATATATATATATATATATATATAAAATATAAAAATATAATAAAATATATATATATATTATATATATATATATATATATATATATATATATATATATATTATATATATATATATATATATATATATATATATATATATATTATATATAATAATATATAATATATATATATATATATATATATATATTATAATATATATATATATATATATATATATATATAAATATATATATATATATATATATATATATATATTATATATTATATATATATATATATATATATATATATATATATTATTATATTATATATATATATATATATAATATATATATATATATATATTATATATATATATATATATATATATATATATATATATATATATATATTATATATATATATATATATATATATATATATATATATATATATATATATATATATATATATATATTATTTTTTCAAATTTTTTAAAGCAAGTCATTATCTTCTCAATTATCTCATCTCTTCAGATTTTATTACCAAGAAATATACATAATAAATCTTTTATAACTATTTTTGATTTAAGTACTAAAACTATTAGTATATATTACCATAATACAACATAAGCCACGAGTACTGATATTTCGAGTTCAACATATACCCACTCACACAATATATATATATATATATACTATATATATATATATATATATATATATATATATATATATATATATATATATATATATATATATATATATATATATATATATATATATATATATATATATACCCTTGAAAAGATAAAACATATTATTACCCAAGTTTTAACTAGTATAAAATATTTAGCGTGTATAGAGGAACAAAACTACTTTAAAAGAATTTTAATTAAACATTAACATATATAAAATGAAAAGCGAAAAAAAAAACGTACATGTAAATAAGGATCTCTCAAGCACGCATATATATATATATATATATATATATATATATATATATATATATATATATATATATATATATATATATATATATATATATATATATATATATATATATATATATATATATATATATATATATATATATATATTTATATTTTTTTTTTTTTTTTATTATTAATTAATTTTTATTTTAATTTTAATTATATTTAATTTAATTATAAAATAAAATAAAAAATAAAAAAAATTAAAAAAAAAAAATTTGAAATAAATACTAAAAAAAAAAAAAAATGCAAAATAAAGTTAATTGGACTCTCTCTCTCTCTCTCTCTCTCTCTATATTATATATATATATATATATATATATATATATATATATATATATATATATATATATATATATATATATATATATATATATATATATATATATATATATATATATATATATATATATATATGATGTGTGTGTGTGTGTGTAAACGTCTGAAAGAATTTAAAGTCAGAAGGAGTCCTTGAAGGACCGAATATACGGAAGGACTCTAGATGAGAAGTCCAAAAAAACAAAAGCCTTGAAAAAAAAGACCCCCCCCTTCCCTTTTCGATCAGCATGGACGGTTCTTTATTCTCAAAGGGGGCTCGAAGCCCCCTTATATAAACCCCCCAGTCCTCCGCATTATAGGAAAAAAAATAAGGAAAGAAGTACATAAAAAATAAAATGATTTAAAAAAAAAAAGTATAAAATAAATAAATGTTATTTCTTAAAAAAAAAAAAAAAAAAAAAAAAAGATAAATGATTTTAAAACAAAAATAAAACAATTAAAAAAATATTTCTTTTAAATGACTTCTGTATTGAACTCTTTTGTATTAGGAAATAAATAAAGACAAGATTTTAAAATTTTCTAAATACAAGATATTGAATTTTCTTACAATTTGCAAAAATTTTGAATGTTTTTGATTTATTATTATTATATTACTATTATTATTATTATTATTATTATTATTATTATTATTATTATTATTATTATTATTATTATTATTGTTATTATTATTATTTGTTATAATTATTATTACTTTATTTTTTTATTATTATATTTTGAATAAGTGAAGTGAAACTGAAATACGAGTTCCGAAATTTATCCAAAATTTGAGTTCAATAAAAGAAACGAAATTATTTTGGGCATCGAGTTATAAGAAAGGAAATATAAAAAATAAATAAATATAAAGATTTTCAATTATTACTAAAATTATTATTATTATTACTATTATTAATCATTTCCGATTGCACAATATCGTTCAACTAAACTGTTCCGCGATGGTGTACAAATCAGTTTAGGAATGCAGTCACATTCTTGAGACATGTACAAAAACCGGTACCAGAGAAACATGTGCGACACGCCAATCACGTCATACGGGACAATTATCATCCCTATTACTTTGTCTCCCAACTTCTGTCCTTAATTATTTTTTTCGGTCTTCTCGATAACATTGTCACTTAACAGGTGTACATGTCCGTGACCAATCTGTCAATCACGTCTAACTTGGTTTTCTGACTCATACTACACTCTCTCTCTCTCTCTCTCTCTCTATTTCTGTTTTTTTTTTTGTTGTTGTTGTTGTTGTTCTCTTTCATTACTATCATTTTCCGGTTCCATGAACCCTCGTAGGATGAGTTCATAACAGTCCGTTCTTTTTGCACTTAATGCGGCAAGATGCACAACCTAACAAAATCCCGCATAAAGAACCTTAAAAAAAAAATTTTTTTTTTTTTGTTCATACGTGAACTAATCAAATATTTATTTGAAATTTTGAACGTCATTTCCAATGGACAGAAAAGACCATTTTGAAAAGCATGTAACTTGTGATTTATATATATATATATATATATATATATATATATATATATATATATATATATATATATATATATATATATATATATATATATATATATATATATATATATATATATATATATATATATATATATATATATATATATATATATATAAAAACAGTATCTCAAGAGGAAAAGATGACCTCTCAGATTCGTCTGCCAAGATATTCTACCCACAGAAAAAACACTACACAACATTTGAATAAATTTACAATACAAAAACAAAAAAAAAAAAAAAAAAAAAAAAAAAAAATGACAAATAAGAATAAAAACAAGAAATGAAATGGAAAAAGGAGGAGAAAACGAAAAGTAGTAGTTTGACAAAAAAAAAAAAAAAAAAAAAAAAAAAAAAAAAAAAAAAAAAAAAAAAAAAAAAAAACAACTAGAGCAAAAACAACAAAAATAATAACAATAACAAATGAGTGTGGAAAAAGAGGAACAAGATAGAATAAAAAGTATTAAAACAGAAGAATGCAAGGAAACAAATTCAGCAATTTAATAACCCAAATTGACAACATAAATTCAATGATGAGAAAATCATTTTGTGACCGACGAAAATAAAAGTTTTTTTTTCTTTTTTTTTATAATCATTATTATTTCTCTTTTATTTACAAGTAAATTCATTGTGAAATGACATTCTCAAGGCAATTCGAATTTTCGCATATATATATATATATATATATATATATATATATATATATATATATATATATATATATATATATATATATATATATATAAACCAGAACCTGGTCTTTGGTTACAGTTATGGTTGGGAAGGAGCAGGAAAGTTATTCATATCTGATATTTTTATCATGCTTCTAAAATTTGAAAAGATAAATCAATTATTATTATTATTATTATTATTATTATTTAGTAGAAATAGTAAATTTCCCTCATAACCATTTAGGATTATCTTTCATGCCACTTTTTATTGTGATAAAGGAAAACTGCCCGACTTCTGCACTAACATTTCCTGCAACAATACTCTCTTTCACAATAAGAACAACTCAGTCTCAGTCAAAAATTGAAGCTGTATGAACTTTGACGTAATCAGATTCACCCTTTTTTTCCTCCTACCTAATTTTCACTCCCTATATTTCAATCGTTTGATCTTATTCATTCTCATGCCACTTAATAGACAGGCTTTTTTCTCTTATAAGAGTCTTATTTTTTTCCGGAGATCACCTTCAAAATATTCGCATGAAACCCTATCACTTAGGAACATTAATTAGGAAGACAAGCAGCCCTGAAGACATTCCTATCGGTGCTGTAAGGGAATGTGGTTTGAAACAGGTTCCATTTTTTGTCCAAACTCTCTTTACCAAAATAAGGAAAGCCCTTAACATCTCTTTATAGTCTTATATTTAGCTTGGTATACTATGATATCACTATCGATTTATAGTATTCATTTTTAATATCTTCAAGTCTTTAAGTTTATCGTACATTAGCCTATGTGTAGTCTATCTTCTTTATTGTCATAAATATGTCTATTCACGCTTGAGGTGAATAGGTCAACAAAAATCTCTTTCACTACGGTACAAACCCATTTTCTTTTCTCTTAGCAATAACGAGAAGACGCTTATTGTTGAGTTTGACATATCAAATAATCTCAGAAAAAGTAACAAATACGTTAGACTTAACGTATCAAATGTCTTTGAAAGGTAACAAATACGTTAGGCTTGACGTGTCAAATGTCTTTGAAAGGTAACAAATACGTTAGACTTGACGTATCAAATGTCTTTGAAAGGTAACAAATACGTTAGGCTTGACGTATCAAAAGTCTTTGAAAAGTAGCAAATAAGTACAAATGTCCGACGTATCTTCCTTTTATTCTTCACCTGCTTACCGTCTCAAGTTTCTTTTCAATTCGTCCATTCTTGCAGTTGCTACAAGCGTTCTCAAAGGGTTCCAATCTCTGCTTCCAAACCTTTTACATCAACGATCTATTCAGTCGTTTCTTCAATTCAAAATGAACTTTGAAACTTTTCAACACAAAAGAAGAATTTCTAATGAAATTTTATCAACCTTAAAAATTAAAATTGAAACTGCATGATTTCTCTTCACTATTAACTACCAACGTTTACAACAATCACCCTTTAACCATTTTCAATCTAATTTAATTAACTAGCAATTATTCTTCAAATTGGTAAAGTATACTAAACGAAACGAAACGTGCGCCGTCAACATATATATATATATATATATATATATATATATATATATATATATATATATATATATATATATATATATATATATATATATATATATATATATATATATATATATATATATATATATATATATATATATATATATATATAATATATATATAGGCGTGATAAATTAGGTATAATTCCCTAACCGTAAATGGTGATGGCTTTCAAAATTATTTTCCCGTAGAGGAAATAACTTGGGTCTTCTACCTTTGCCTCAATATAAAAAAATAAAAAAAATAAAAAAAATAAAAACAAAGAACAAGTTTTACATTTTTTTATATTTTTCTCCATATCATTTCGCTTGAATGACGCACTTATGCATTTTAGGGCGATATATATATATATATATATATATATATATATATATATATATATATATATATATATATATATATATATATATATATATATATATATATTATATATTATATATATTATATATATATATATATATATATATATAATATATATATATATTATATATATATAATATATTATATATATTATATATATATATATATATATATATATATATATATATATATATATATATATATATATATATATATATATATATATATATATATATATATATATATATATATATATATATATATATATATATATTTAAATTGGGTGCAAGTAGTGATCCAAAATTAAAGGAAATAAACTTTTTAATTACCTGTTTCCATGATTTGCTGTAGGAGCTAGCGAGACTCAATAAAGACTCGTGAATATGAAGTCCTAACGTAGAAGTAAAGTTCTGAATTTCCGAAAGCCTCCTTCCAGGAGAAGGAAAACCACTCCTAGAAGGAGATTTTGATTTCCTACGGGGCTGAACCTCTGAATATCTACGATGACGTGAATGGGCAGGTAACGGTGTTGACTGAGGGGTTTGGACGAGCAAAGGGGATGCAGATTGCGAAATGGATGATGAACGATAGTTAGATAGCGGAGATATATTCGATATTAATTTGGGCCCTGTTGTTGTTACTTCTCCAGGCAAGATAGAAAGAGAAGCAGAACGAGACGTTTCAGGAAGATAGAATGGTTGCACTAATAATGCCCCAGAAGTACTTGATGAATTCCATTCCTGCGACGAGGAGCCACTAAATGAAGATACACGAGGGATGTCCCTCGGAATTTCAAGTCTAAATGTACCGAAAGAATTCGAAGAAGAAATGAACTCTGAACTCGAGGACAAATTGATCACGTTAATATGAAAAGGCTCTTCAATTTTTTGGCCAGAAATTCGGTGCAATTTTTTCTTATGATATTCGCTCGTTAAAGAATTCTCCTTTTCATCGAGGTTATTTACATCGTGTTTTTCGTCATTTTTAACTACAACAACGTTAATATCGTTCTCAATTTCGTTTTCTTTCGTTGGGTATTCGTGAGGATGATGTTCATCTGAAGGGCAATTGTTTTCGGCATGAGAAGACACGATTTCATCGTCTTCCTGCTCAGATTTACCCAGCTCGAATTGGGCAAGCTTCCTCGCACCTTCGTCGTAGACTTCACTGCGTGGTGACAGACAGACCACGTCCGTCATCTCCATCAGGAGCAAGTTACACTTCTCTCTTTTTTCTTGTCCTCATTTTTCCCACAAGAAACTCAAACGAAAAAAATAATTTCATAATAACATTTCCTGGTCTTTTAGAACATCAACAACAAAGGCGATGTTTCATCTTCTATTAAACTATAACACGTGAAACAAAAATAAGACGCGTTAAACATTTTTTTTTTTAAAGTATTAAATAAAAAGAGCATACGAACATATTCCGCGTTTTAAATACCCTATTCCAACCTTGATTCTTGACCCAAGCACCCTCAAAGGTCAATGGTATCATGAATCAAAGGATGAGTAAAGGGTTAAATTAATCATAAAGCTTACAAAAAGAACCAGAAATAAGATCATAAAAAAGAAGCACTTATTAAAGTAATACTGTGGTCTTATTTTTCCTTCCCAGTTCGCTCTGCACAGAAACAATGGTAATCACTAAAATTACTAATTATATATATATATATATATATATATATATATATATATATATATATATATATATATATATATATATATATATATATATATATATATATATATATATATATATATATATATATAATATAATTTATATATATAATTAAATTTTAATTTTTTTATTATTAAATATATTAGTTCATATTATATATATATATATATATATATATATATATATATATATATATATATATATATATATATATATATATATATATATATATATATATATATATATATATATATATATATATGAAAGAACAAAATAAAATTTTAACTATAAAGAATTGTTACTATAATAATAATAAAAAAAAGCTTTCCACGTGTTCAAAACAAGTTATTATACTCATCACTAAAAACAAAACCAAAAAAAAAATCACACAGAGCGACCGACTCAGAAGAGTTCAAACCCATCGGTCCGACCCCATTCTTAGCCATGAATAGACTACGATCGAATATTCTGTGATGCAGAGAAGCCCGCCTTCCGTGGCCCGCCAGCCTTCCTTCTCCTTTCCATTGTGAAGTCGCTTGCATGCGATGAGGACGAGCGGACGGCAAATAGTTTTTCCTCTCCTCTGAGCAACAACGCGGGAGACTCGCTCTCTCTCTCTCTCGACTCAAAAGAAGGTATGAATGAAACAACTCATTCTAATTACTTTGACAGGAGGCCAAAATATATATCTATACACTACGCTTGCTTTATTAACACCAATGAAAAGGGAATTAAATCATACTAACAGAAGGAGCTTACTGTATTTAATTACTGTCTTAGTTTCATTTACTTCTCAACTTCCCCTTTCATTTAACGAGGACTATTAACAATAGTTAACAAAAAAATTAATATATATATATATATATATATATATATATATATATATATATATATATATATATATATATATATATATATATATATATATATATATATATATATATATATATATATTTTCAGGAATATATATATATATATATATATATACATATATATATATAATTTAAAATAATACTTCCTTACTATCAGCATTATTATGAACGTCATCCAATAACTCTTTAAAGACAAAAAAATTAAGGAATGTTCCCGAAATTTAAAGAGGCAAAAAATATAAAAAGGAAAGTGGGTCAATTGAGGTTACTTTGACAAGCTTTAATACATAAGATATATTTAACTATTATCTTAATACAAAAGAGGTAAGGTGGTATATTATATATATATATATATATATATATATATATATATATATATATATATATATATATATATATATATATATATATATATATATATATATATATATATATATATATATATATATATATACAATGTAGTGTTCTAAAATGAATAAAAATTTCATTTCCTTTTAATATTTTGAGTAAGCAAGGTAACAAGAAGGAACATCCAAATCAAAGGACATAAAGAGACTATTGAAAGTGAAAGGAGTCTCTCAAGGTAGCCTCCTCAGTCAATATTTTATAAGATAAAAAGGATCTATTATAAAATGACTTATACTAGTTAAAATATAATCTTGTCTCTTGTTTCTAGATTGTGTACTTTGGTTTTTTAATCCAAATCTTTAGGTTTCTGTAGAAACAATTCAAGAAGTTTTTAAATATACTAATAGACCTGGAGCTTGGATTTCATCGCGAACAAAATACCGATGATGTCATTTACAAAAAGAAGTTCTTAAAATGATTTTCTTCGTATATGCATGGAAGGATAGTACATATACAGCTTCGCAAACATTTTTTTTTTTTTGCGTTATAATTTGACCAATTTATTTAGAGAATAAATATATTAATGATAAAGCAGAAGAAACCATGGTACTCTTAATTAAATATATTTAGGAAATAAAAATTGGGAAGGAGACAGAAGAATGAAATGAGTGTGTTATAAGACAATCGCATGGTCAATACATTTATTTTTGACTTCCTCTCAAAGAAAGATGTCAGATGTCCTGATCGCTAACAATACCAGCGAATTAGACAGATTGTTGCAGCTTTCAGTTTAGGAAATTTAGATTTCTTAAGAGCTGAAGTTTTTTTATAATGCCATTAACATATATATATATATATATATATATATATATATATATATATATATATATATATATATATATATATATATATATATACTTGGCGTTTTAAATGTATATATGGGAAAGGCAAAATTGTCAATATATGCAGATCAATTATACACTTTAGTCAAAACTTCAAACCAAAGTTATTTTTATAGATTCTCGTTCAAAACCAATGACAACAGAAAAGATTTATCAACTCATTTTCAGCCTAATAAAACGTTGTATTAATTACTTAGTTAAAAGGCTGACAAACATTTTTCATTTGGATTCCAGGAGATACAGAAATAACGCTGTATGATGAAATAGATGCTCAAACAAAGGATTTCTGTTTAATATTAACCTGCTAAATTAAAGTTTTTCAACTAAATATAATAATAATAATAATAATAATAATAA
>SEYY01011986.1:112500-117500 GCA_009176605.1 Armadillidium nasatum | reverse complement strand
ATATATATATATATATATATATATATATATATATATATATATATATATATATATATATATATATATATATATATATATATATATATATATATATATATATATATATATATATATATATATATATATATATATATATATATATATATATATATATATATATATATATATATATATATATATATATATATATATATATATATATATATATATATATATATATATATATATATATATATATATATATATATATATATATAACCCAGAATTATTCTTCCAAAGCATTCTTTCATCCATTAGACAGCGAGTGTCACCTTTACAAAAATTATGGTTTTATGGTTTAAATAAAGAAGCTTAAATTAAAGTTTCAAACGGTATTAAACCCTAATAGAGAAAATTAAAATTTGTAGCTTCTTTATTTAGTTATAAATGATTGTAAAAGAAAGTCAAAAAGGTTTTATTCACAATGTAAATTTTCTGCTTCGTAAGATTGGTCAAAATATGAGTCAAGAAAAAGGCGATAGTAATACAATTAATCTTTGAATATCAATAATCTGTTGTTCAATATTTAGCACAGGTAAATGTCGCCGTTAGAATAAATGGAAAAGTAACATTGGGGGTGGGAGAGTGGGATTTCTAAGTAGAATTAGGTATTTAAATCAAGATAAAAAACAAGTTGAACGAATTGCATATATCTAAATATTAAAATATAAATCAATTTATTCAAATATATATATAATATATATATATATATATATATATATATATATATATATATATATATATATATATATATATATATATATATATATATATATATATATATATATATATATATATATATTAAAGAATATTTTAACAAGAATATTTAAAGTACTCTTATACATCTTTAAAATTTAAAAGTTATGTGCTATAACAATATAAACAATTCCTGCACAGTACTTTATAGTACAATATTTATTGCACTTTATAGTACTGTACACCAAAAACACCAAAGAGTCGAGGAAATGAGGCTTGCCAACTCCGGCAGAGAAATATTTTGAACAAAAGTTCATTTGCATGACAATGTCAAAAAATCTTCAAGGTTTTTTTTCACAAGTTTCGAGTGCAAGAAGGGTGAAGGTCGCGTGGGTGTCATTTGTCGCAAAAGAACTATGCAAGCACTCCAAGACAATCACAACTTGATTGAATATTATAACATGGGTGTGAGAGCTGCATTCTTTTCTATTGAAGTAAATAATTTTTACAAAAAAGATTACAAGAAATATATATTATTTTATTAATAATTTATACTATTTTCTTAATAAAAATATATTTTTCCTATGATTAGCTTAAACAGGACAAGGGCGCGCCCACCCACACCCAATTACATATTATATATATATATATATATATATATATATATATATATATATATATATATATATATATATATATATATATATATATATATATAGGAACCGACCGGGGCCCCGGCCCCGGCCCCGGCCCCGGCCAACCCCGGCCATTTTTACTGACCCGGCCCCGGCCCCGGCCCCGGCTAAAAATCAGGGAAAACCGGGGTTGCCGGCCGGGGTTAAAATGGCAAATTATACAAAAAAAAAATTTTTTTTTTTATTTTCAGCCGATTCTGCTGAAACTTTCAGTGTATATAGATTTTTTACCGGTAAGAAAAGTCCCTTTCTAGCGTTTTTCCGAGTCTATTACGGTTAAAAAAAATTTTTTTTGTGGAAATTTTACCCTTTTTCAATAGAATGGTGGTGCCAAACCACTTTTTATAATGAGCTGAAAGTTGGACTATTTATTCAAAATTATATGGGCTACAAAAGCCTCTAATAGACTTTTGTTTCCAGAGTTATAGAAAAAATGTTATAAGCCAAAAACTGACCAACTATAGAAAAAAAAATTTTGGAACTAAAAAAATCCACCTTTTCAGACAAAATCTTTTTAAAAAAAATACAACTATAACATTTCCTATTTTTGGTGTGTATAGAGGAGGGGTGGGGCTACAAATTCCTCTATGTACTTTATTCGATGAGATTCGTTGGTTTTGAGATATAGCCTTCAAAAAGGTCCATTTTTGGCCAAATTTCAAAAATTCCCAAAGTTTGAGGGGCTATATCTCGCTTCAAACAAAGGGCATTTAAAAATGCACTAAATAAAAATTGTTGCCCTGTTCCTCTTCTAAACAATATTCACAAAAAAAAAAAATAGTAGGTAGCATTTTTTTTTTAAATAATTTTTTCCTCCAGAAGGGTACGATTTTTGCAAAAAAAATTTCTAGACGTGATATTAAAAATCTATTCCCACCAATGCAAGAAATTGGGGCAAAGGTATTCAGTTAAATTTTCAGCTCATGTGGACCAGTGATTTTGACCCAGTTATTCATTTTTTTCAACTTTGGGTCCAAATAAGTTTCAAACCGTTATAGACTCAAAAAAAAAAGCTCGAAATCAACTCAGAACTTCGTGAAAAAATTCACATATTTTGAAAATTTCAGCTCAATCATTCAAATAATAACAAAAATTTTCAAACAAAATATAAGAAAATTAAGATTTTTTCTTTTCTGTTTCTTTTGACCGCTCCTTTTCTGCTAGTGAATGTTCATCTTTGTGTTTTGATTTTAGATACTCCAAAAAGATTTGGTTTAAATTTTTTTTACTTGTAGCACCCGGAGGCTCTCTTCTAATTTCCTGACTGCAGATGTTACATTTAGCTATTTCGAGCCTATCCTGAAACATTGTAAAGTATTCAAATACTGCAGAAGCTGATCTTTTAGCCATATTGACTGAAAGTATAAACAAAATAATAATTTTTAAACAATGCAGCTAAATGATACAAGTTTGATACATAGCCATAAAATAACAATGATATGTATAAATACAGGTTAAATTGATAATTTTATATCCTACATTTTTTCAAACTTTACCTTTGGGTCTTACCTAGGTAAACGTGTTAAATCACTATTATGAATTAGAATAATTTTTTTTTTAATTTTTGTACTTTTTTTAAACTTTAACTATACAAAACTGTAATTTTCTGATTTTTTTTTTTTTAGAGAAAATGCATGTAATCATTAATTTAAGTGAATGTTGGCTATTCTACTCCTTCCTTACAATTAAATAAACCTTATATCTAATTTTCTTAACCTAAAATTTCAGTGCTTTTGACCTCTTTACAAATTTTAGGAAACCCCGGCCAAATTTGGGTGACCCCGGGCCCCGGCCAAATTCCAGCCCCGGTCGGTTCCTATAATATATATATATATATATATATATATATATATATATATATATATATATATATATATATATATATATATATATATATATATATATATATATATATATATATATATAATAAGTAGGAATGGTTTATTGCTTTCGGAATTGAAAATGGAGCAGAAGCAATTTTTTGCTTCCATAAAATCAAGATCGGAAGGTCGGGAAAGCCTTAAGCGGAAATCGAATAAATTTCCTCGTTAACAAAAAGAGATCCTCGAAAATCCAATAATAATAATAATAATAATAATAATAATAATAATAATAATAATAATAAATTATCAAATTACTATTATTACCATCATTATTATTATTAAATAATAAAAAAATAATAAAAAAAAATGAATGATATTTTGATAAAAATCTCTAATAAAAACATATAATAAAATAATAATGATGACTATGATAAAGAATAAAAGAACTTTAATAATAATAACATTAATAATAATAATAATAATAATAATAATAATAATAATAATAATAATAATAATAATAATAATAATAAATTATCAAATTACTATTATTACCATCATTATTATTATTAAATAATAAAAATAATAACAATAATTATGATAGTGATGATGATTATGATATTGATGATAAAAATCTCTAATAAAAACATATAATAAAATAATAATGATGACTATGATAAAGAATAAAAGAATTTAATAATAATAATAATAATAAATAATAATAATAATAATAATAATAATAATAATAATAATAATAATAATAATAATAATAATAATAATAATAATAATAATAATAATAATAATAATAAAGAACGCAACCACTAAAAGGGCAAAAAAGGTGACAAAGAAAAAAAAGACATAAATTAATTATCATGGACAAATAGTAATAATAATAATAAACTTTTTTATTAAAAAAAAATCGAGACATAAAAATAACAGGAAGAAAAAATAAAAATTAAATCAAAAACAAAACCTAAAAGTCAAAAAAATGTAAGACTAAGAAATTAAGAAAAAAAAAGGAAATAATAATAATAATAATAATAATAATAATAATAAAGAAATTTATTATTAGTAGAGGCGCATTTAAGGTCTTACAATCATTGAAAATGACGCACAAAATGTTGCAATAATAATAATAATAATAATAATAATAAAAACAAATAAAACTTTAGTAAATATTTAATTACTATGTGAACGCCTTCTATGTAAATATATACAGAGAGCAAGCACACCCCATAGACACATAAATACACTATATATATATATATATATATATATATATATATATATATATATATATATATATATATATATATATATATATATATATATATATATATATATATATATATATATATATATATATATATATGGGAGGAGTTCACTGGCAAAAAGTACTCCAACCCCTTTTTTAAGAGAATAAATTGTAGACTATGGAAAAACTGATCTTGCAAAATATTTTTAATATATATATATATATATATATATATATATATATATATATATATATATATATATATATATATATATATATATATATATATATATATATATATATATATATATATATATATATATATATATATATAAAGGAAATATTAGAAAGAGTAACTTCAGAAACTAAAAAAGGAAAAATTTTATAAATATAATCTGATAAAATTAAATAAATAAATAAATAAGTAAACAGGAAAACGACTGTATTGATACAAAAATTTATAAATAGACCTATTTAAAAAACGAGAAGTGAAGA
>SEYY01011986.1:105000-107500 GCA_009176605.1 Armadillidium nasatum | reverse complement strand
TATTGGAAATAATTCAAAGATTATATAACAAAATAATAGTAATAAATAATAGTTACACAATTATTATTATTTTATCAATCATTATTATTAGTATTGTCCATTTTATTATTATTATTATTATTATTATTATTATTATTATTATTATTATTATTATCATTATTATTACGAGTCTTTTAATTTTTCCCATTATTATCATTATTATTATTATTATTATAATTATTATTATTATTATTATTATTATTATTATTAGGACTTATAATTTTACCCATTACTATTATTATTATTTATTATTACGAGTATTAAAATTTTTCCTATTAGTTTATTGCTTTTATGATCTTTAAAGAAATAATAAAAACAGGAAATCTAAGCATTTCAATTAAATACATATTATAACACCAATAAAATTTAAGTGTTTTCTCTGTTTCGCTTTGGGAAGTCTGTAATTGAGGCCCCGAGACACACCCAAAACGTACCAAGCGTACCAAACGTTATCAAACGTACCAATCTGGGGAAACTTCCCTTTTAGCATCGATTAACAAAGTATTAATATTAGAGATTTTTTTTCAAAAAAAAAAAAAAAAAAAAAATCAATAAACTTCAAATACGAAGTTCAATTTAATTATAATTTGATTTGTTGCATAAGCATAATAAAATAGGATACATAACGGGAATGGGACACACAAGAATGCGTATTTTCCCAACCAAAAAAATATAAAAGTAAACCACACCCGTTCAATAAATTTATTTATACAAAAAATCAAATCAAAATCAAAACATCAAATAAATTCTCCACACTCTTGAACCGTAATCAGATATTTAAAAAAAAAAAATATATCAAAGAAAAAACCCGATGATATAAAATAATATAAAATACTATTAAAATATCAAACAAGGAAAAAAAAAAAGAACTATTTTAAATAACAAACTAATGACAATAACATTTTCCAAAACTACAATCTTAGAATTGCTTCTTTTGAAATACATGACCAAACTAGCATTGAATAATAACAATAAAAATTTACTATCAAATAAATTTAATTAACCGTCAATAAAAATAAATAATAATAATAATTATTATCATTTATTATTATTATTATTATCATAACAATAAAGGATATATAAAAATTAATACTTAATAACATGAAAAATAAAAGTAATAGCCACCATATCTTTTATAATGACTTCACCTTACAATATAATTTAATTTTTGTTCTCCAACGCTTGACATTATCTTTATTTACACACACACACACACACACACACACACACACACACACACACACACACACACACACACACACATATATATATATATATATATATATATATATATATATATATATATATATATATATATATATATATATATATATATATATATATATATATATATATATATATATATATATATATGCGAGTGTGTGTGCGCGAGCTTGCGTGGATGTAAGTGTGGGGTTACATACAAATCATACTTAAATAAATAATGCTGCTTGAAGGTAAATAAAAAATGACTGGATTATTTAAGTTTTTTTGTTTATTATTCTTAATTATATATACAGGTGCAATGGTTTTACAAATATATAAATATATATTAAAGAGCAAAAAAATATACTGGTAATTTTATCCTGAGTTAATATTTTTAAGGTAAAGTTTAATTTTTTTGCTGGATCACAACTTCTTACCAGAGTTAGCAAGGTAGGGATAAATAATAATACCAGCCCAACAGGTAGAGAAAAAAAAAATACATATATATCTCTACATAAGTACTTTAAAAACTTTTTTTTTTGGTTTTTTTTTTTTTTAACAAGAATTAAAAATTACAATGCTTTTTTGGATAGGAACACCGATGATTGATTATGAAATTGATAAATGCATTCTTAAATATCAGTCTTAATAAAACAGAAGAAACTTAACATATTTTAATATTTAAAAGAGGAATTTCTAGAATATAAATGAGAAATGTAATAAAATTAAGGAAAATGATTTATTCGCAAAAACTCCAGCTGAAACTGAAAGCAATAAATAAATCAACAATTATAATGGCGACCCAACTCATAAAAAACTGAAAATTATCACATGTGTCATAAACCAAATAAAAAAAAACACTTACAAAAATAAATTATGTGCTTTAGAAATATATCTTTATAAAATCATATGGTATTGTTCCAGAGAACTATATATATATATATATATATATATATACAATATATATATATATATATATATATATATATATATATATATATATATATATATATATATATATATATATATATATATATATATATATATATATATATATATATATATATATATATATATATATATATATATATATATATATATATATACGTCACAAATTTGATCAAATTTCAAGTGACTTGAATACGTAAAAATGGCTTCTATAACGATTTGGCGTCTCAAATTTCACACCCGACAAACGGTTTGCATAGGGAAAATTACCTAACCTGACATTAGAAATTTTCAGATTTCCAACTCA
>SEYY01011986.1:92500-95000 GCA_009176605.1 Armadillidium nasatum | reverse complement strand
ATATATATATATATATATATATATATATATATATATATATATATATATATATATATATATATATATATATATAGCCAGTAATTCAGTATTACCTTCACACTTCACAGTTTCACATATTCCATTTGAAGTTAATAATTGGTAAGTTATTTTTTAGAAATAAAAGCTTTTGGGCTCTTTCAGGTGAAAGTTTGGTTCGCTTTTCGTCGTAAATGAGGCCTGCTCCACTGAAAAGACGCTCACTAGCAACATTAGTTGAAGGACATGCTAAAAAGTCCTTGCCAGCTCAGCAAGAAAAGGGAAACTTTTTCAATTACCTCTCCACCAAACCAGTTGGTCTTTATCTGCCTCCAAACGTGGGAGTTTCAGATAATTTTCAATAATCGATATTGTATCCTTTGACACTTCTGACTGTGATTCTTCATTGCTGCTGGAAGCTAGAAGATCTTTCATTGATTTAGCAATGCTTAAGCTAACAGATTTTGTTTCTTTTGTATCTGAGAGCTTTTGCTTTTTCTTGAAAGGTGTTATTTTAGCTGTTTCTATCATCTCATCGCATAAGCATCCTAATTTGATTTTAACATTCTGAGAAACAAGTGGTTTAAAAAATTTTGTTTTGTACCTAGGATCTAAAAAGGTTGCAATTGTATAAGCATCATCATTTTCCAGGTTTTCAAATCTGTCGTTCATCTCCTTCATTAATGTTTCAGTCATCCTTGAAACTCCCTTAGACTTAACATTTGTTAACACAACTTTCAATGTTGAAACAAGTGGTATCACATCTGACAAACATGATTCAGCTGAACTCATAATTTACTTATAATTTTTTACTATCCGCGGAGGCGGATGCGGTTGCGGATATTCAATTGCGGATATCCGCGGATGCGGATATTGGAAAAATGATGCGGATATCCGCAGTTGCGGATATTATATATATATATATATATATATATATATATATATATATATATATATATATATATATATATATATATATATATATATATATATATATATATATATATATATATATATATATATAATGACGTAAAATAGTGAGAAAAAAGCCTCATTCAAGGCATAATTTAAATACCAGTGCGGTGTATTGTTCTCAACTCATACCGGCAAATACAAAATTGATATATATATAAATATATATTTATATATATACAGTAGGACCTCCCTTTTCTCACTTTCTTTATATAAAATCAAATCTTCCAATTAAAATCCATTTACAAACAATCTGAACTTAACAAATTAATTTATTTTTCCCATTTTTTAAAACAGAAACTCTTTACTGTCATTTACATTGTCTAAACGTATATAAAGTTCGCCACTTTAAATCTGTAAAAGGCCAAAAGCATTGCATTTCAAAACCTTTAAAGGCGTTAACACGACAAAATGAACACCAATAAAACTCCCAAAATGCGTACATTCCTTTTAAGAATATTTTTAACATTGCTCAATTTTCAAAACATTAATTTTGCACTACAAAAATTTCTACTACTACTACTACAATTTTTACTATTATTATTATTGTTATTATTATTACTACTACTAATAATAACAATAATAACAATGTAGCAATACTGCCACTATATATATATATATATATATATATATATATATATATATATATATATATATATATATATATATATATATATATATATATATATATATATATATATATATATATATATATATATATATATATATATATATATATACACGCAAATTTCCAAGAAACAAAGCAAGTTTAAAGAAGTGAAGTACCAACTCTGAAGGAAAACAACTTTATAGATATTGTCTTAATATCCTACAAAAAAATTTTTCCTAAAAATAATTGACAAAAAAAGTAAATAAAAAATACATAAAAATTTAGGATTAACTTGAATCTGCGAAAAGGAGAGGAAAAAAAATGGATATTTGAAAATCATGCGTAAAATCAAGCCTCTGCCTTTACCCTTCAAATAAAACTCGATATATATATATATATATATATATATATATATATATATATATATATATATATATATATATATATATATATATATATATATATATATATATATATATATATATATATATATATATATATATGGTGCTTCAGCATGGTTTGGTCAAATTTTGACCCCAACTATGATTGTCTCCATTAAATTGTTACAGTGACACTAAATTAGTGTTAACTCCAGAATAGGAATGTCACACAGTACAAGTGATTAATGGCAGTAAACCGCGAATAGATATAAAGGAATTTAATTAGCTATGGTTACAAACCGACACGAAGACATGTGATGTGAAGCCCGATCGTATACGATTGTGTAAGACTACCAGTAATATTGCATCCCTTGCTGAATGTCACAATCATATATTTTGAACATGACATATCAAATAAATCCAACACCTTGTGTAGTGCGGGACTAGTACCCGTATATAAAGAATAAAGACTCAACTACCTATATGTGTTGCCGTTCTCTGACATACGATAAATGGAATATGG
>SEYY01011986.1:72500-75000 GCA_009176605.1 Armadillidium nasatum | reverse complement strand
AAAAAGAGCGAGGCTTTCGAAGGAGCAACCGTCCTTCCTCTTTCAGGCTCAAGTTTAATTACCTTAACCTGGGAGTATTTAACTTGAGCCTGAAAGAGGAAGGATGGTTGCTCCTTTGAAAGCCTCGCTCTGTTTTTAGATTTGTGTTTTAATTTTCCTGTGGGAGTTTTAACTGTATAAAGCAAAACACAGTTATATTTGTATATATATATATATATATATATATATATATATATATATATATATATATATATATATATATATATATATATATATATATATATATATATATATATATATATATATATATCGCGAACATTATATTCACGTCTATTTTTATTTTTTTTAGGCGCCGAGAGAAACAGCGTTCGCAGAGTTAGGCCTATTTGCTGGCCATTAGCGTAGATTTACCCTTCAAGTCCAGGTTAGGTTAAGTCGAGCTAGTTTCTTAGAGAAATAATTCATTACATCTAACTAGTTCGACTTAACCTAACCTGAACTTGAAAGATAAATCTATACGCTAACGGCCAGCAATCACGCCTAACCTGGCGAACGCTTGTTTTTTTTTTTTTTTTTTAAAGGTGCCGAGATATACAGCGTTTGCCAAGTTAAGCCTATTTGCTGCCCGTTAGGGTAGATTTACCATTCAAGCCGAGGTTAAGGTAAGTCGAACTAGTTTGCTATATCTAATAAATTGTTAAATCTAACTAACTAGTTCGATCTAACGTAACCTGGACTTGAAGGGTAAATCTACGCTAACGGCGAGCAATTAGGCCTAATCTTGCGAACGCTGGTTCGTTCTCTCTCATATATATATATATATATATATATATATATATATATATATATATATATATATATATATATATATATATATATATATATATATATATATATATATATATATATATATATATATATATATATATATATATATATATATATATATATATATATATATATATATATATATATATATATATATATATATATATATATATATATATATATATATATATATATATATATATATATATATATATATATATAACCTTAATTGCATTAATTACGGTATGAAAAAATAAAAAGTTCGTAAAATTGTACTCCTTCACACGCAGCATTTCAATATTTTAATTATTTCCTGGTGAAAATAAAGTTACTAATTAAATTAAAAAAAAAAAAATAATAAAACCTGTTAAAATGTACTTTTAAAGTATCTCAAAAATCTAGTAACAACATTTTCACTTTCGAATAAAATTGAAAAAGTACGAAAAAATATTGGGAAAATATGAAACTGTAAACAATTGTTGTTAGGTAATCACACTTTTCTTAATATCGATATTTTTTAGGATGTCGTTCTCTGCCTATATCTCTAAAAGGCGTCGACACGTTCAGTGTAGTCGGCCTAATTATTTTTTATAACAAGATTTTTAGTACTTTAACTATTTTTAAATTTATTGAATTTGAATTTCAAGCAAAATTAAATAGTTTTTCTTTAATATAAATTACATTTCCAGTTTATTTTTTGAATAACAACTAAATACCAGGTAAAACAAATCGAGAGACGAAAACTGCATAAATACCAATATATATATATATATATATATATATATATATATATATATATATATATATATATATATATATATATATATATATATATATATATATATATATATATATATATATATATATATATAGAGAGAGAGAGAGAGAGAGAGAGAGAGAGAGAGAGAGAGAGAGAGAGAGAGAGAGAGAGAGAGAGAGAGAGAGAGAGAGATCTGATAATTTAAGACATAAATTTAATAAACAAGAATTTCCTTTCCAAGAATTAAAAGAGGCGAAGGGGACAAGGAGAGGAAGAGAATAAGCAAAAGTTGGGGGAATGAGGGTGAGGGGGATTTCCACTTAATTCTTCTCATGATTTAAAAATTTTAATTAAAATTGAGTTTAAATCGCTTTAGCAATAAAATATCAATAAAATTTATATATAAGAAAGATAAAAAATGAATTATTATTATTATTATTATTATTATTATTATTATTATTATTATTATTATTATTATAATTATTAGCAAATATGAAATTTTCATAATTTATCTTTTTTTTTTTTAATTTTAATAAAAAATACATGGATGCTTTTAGTTTTCTCATTCTTATTACGTGAAGTCAATGCACTTGAAAATGACAAAGTTAAAAAAAAAAACTAGATAATGATTTAAAAAAAAATATATCCAACTGAAAAACATTGCGAATGACCAATTATAAATTAAAGTTTAAAAAAAAAATAAATAAAGTCTGATAACACATAAAACAAAAATCTTAAAATGCACCTTATTTACAAGTTATATAAAGGTCAATTTTGTCCTCACTGGTTTTATGAATTAGAACAAAATAATGTTCGTAAAGATTGTTCCATTTGAAGTAAATGTAAACAATAATATTAAAAAACTTACAATCAGCACAAAATCCTAAAGGAAAATTAAATGTACTTCAAAAA
>SEYY01011986.1:65000-67500 GCA_009176605.1 Armadillidium nasatum | reverse complement strand
GAAAGTAATTGTAATTTTAATAATTTTCAAAATTAAAATTAATAGCACTTAATTTCATGTAAAAAAAAATAAAAAAAAAAAAAAGTTTTCCAAATACACACTACTACAATATAAATATTAATATTAAAAATAATAATAATAATAATAATAATAATAATAGGAATAAAATATATCAATACAAGAACAAAAACGAACACAGCAAATTATCTCAGCCTTTCTTTATCAAAAGAAAAGTGAAAAAAAAGAAAAGCAATACACACACACACACACACACACACACACACACACAAAAGAGATATTATTTTACAAAATTCAAAATGAACAATATGTAAAAGGAGAGGTCGTAAGATACAAGAAGCAGAAGGCAAAAGATTCAATCATGACAATAAATCAAACCAATTATTCCTTTTACAAATTCTTACTGTAGAAATCCTTACCATCTATTTATATATATATATATATATATATATATATATATATATATATATATATATATATATATATATATATATATATATATATATATTATATATATATAAGTTAAGTGATTATGTGTTTGAGAGCGATGGTTCCGATCCTGGTGCGGATCATAGGAAAAAAAATACCTAGAAAGTTACTCTCTTTGAATGGGGCAACGCCCACCAGATACGAACTTGTATATATATATATATATATATATTATATATATATATATATATATATATATATATATATATATATATATATATATATATATATATATATATATATATATATATATATATATATATATATATATAATTGGGTGTTCATTGAAAATTTTAAAAAATAAGAAATTATATTTTTATTATATATATTTTTTTAAAAAAAAAAAATTCAAAAAAAATTTTTTTTTTTTTTTTGTTATTTATATTTCTTACGTAATAACAAAATGCAAAAGCTTTAAAAACAAATTTATTGCAATTCTTTCTAAAAAGTTCAAAAAGATATCACCTTACATATATATATATATATATATATATATATATATATATATATATATATATATATATATATATATATATATATATATATATATATATATATATATATATATTATAATGAGAATGTGTTGAGCAGTTATTGATTTTGAAATTGCTAGTTGAAGAAATATTGGGAGAAGGTTCTTTCATTAGAGTATTATTATAAGAACAAAAGGAGAAGACGAAGGTGAGACGAAAGGAGAGACGAAGGAGAGTATAAATCGCAGGAACACGACAGAAGAAAAAATAATAAATAGTATTAGAAAAATACAGCAAAGAGGAGAGTAAAGTAGGAATTAAAAAAGATGTTATGAATCTAATTTTTAACCAAAGTTATGAAAGAATGCGAAACATGATAATTAAATGCAAATATAATGATTGGGGGGTTGGTGTTGGGGAGCTGGGGTTCGGGGTTGAAAATTGAGAAAATTGCAATGTAATTTAGGGTAAAAAGAAACTAATTAGGCAAAATATAATCAACGGAACAAATTCCTCATTAAAAATAAAAACTGAACAAAAAAAACAAAAAAAAAAAAAAGTTTCCAAATGAAACAGACAATCAAAATATAAGAATCAGTGTTGGTTATAATAGTAATAATAATAATGAACATAATAAGTTAATAACGAAAATAATAGTGACATTCACAATACGAATATTAATTCTAATAATTATCACAATTATAACTATTTTTAATTAGTCATTATTCGTATTAACTTAGCTTTTAATTATAGATATTGTTAATACAGTCATTATTTGATATAATAATAATAATAATAAATAATAATAATAATAATAATAATAATAATAATAATAATAATAATAATAATAATAATAATAATAATTAGTAATAAATTTATTATAAAAGAATTTATTGAAAAAGAATTTTTTCGAAAAAAAATCGTATTATATATATATTATTATATCATCCAAATAAATATAAAATATTCTTATCGTTCACCCCAGTACGGAGGATGTTTCGAAACCTGGGGTGCAGTCCAAGGTATTTCGTAGTGTCAAATCTTACTCTCTCACTAAGTCTAAGAAAACTCCTTCTGCCCATTAAACTGATTATCTGCACTCCTTTTTCTATCCATTACAGAAGGGCACTGCCCCCTCTAAACTTACTAGTCGCAAAACCCCCCTCCATATAGAAGAACTCTTCTGACAAAACTTTCTAATTTCAATACAATCTTATCATTTCCATGACCCCAGAAGTAAACGCCATGCTCAATCTTACAGGTAGTTCATTATTTTCCCAACGCCCATTTATGGTACACTCTAAAACGCTGTGTACCTGGTCATTTAACCCAAGTTTTGGAAGTTTCCGCAACTCTGGTGGAATTTGGCAAGCCTCCGGCATTTGCACACCAGATTAATATATATATATATATATAATATATATATATATATATATATATATATATATATATAATATATATATATAATATTATATATATATATATATAATATATATATATAAATATAATATATATAATAT
>SEYY01011986.1:15000-20000 GCA_009176605.1 Armadillidium nasatum | reverse complement strand
TATTATTATTATTATTATTATTATTACCTTCAAAAATCTCAAATATATATAATATACACCGGAAGATTTATCTCTAAGTTTAATGTCTCAAAAAAAAAAAAACTTAAAAAAAAAGTAAAACAAAAAAAAAAACAGAAAAAGTAGACACGCTCGCTTTAATAATAATAATAATAATAATAATAATAATAATAATAATAATAATAATAATAATAATAATAATAATAATATATCGATTGAATATTACATGACAATAAATTTATCATATTTTTCATTATTGTTATAATTATATATCATTTAGATTATATATATATATATATATATATATATATATATATATATATATATATATATATATATATATATATATATATATATATATATATATATATATATATGCAAACAATAACCCAAAACGCAAAAACATGTGAACGTATGACGTATCATACTTCCTCTCAATGCCAAAACAATAATAAAAATAAAAAAATATATATTTATAATATACCTTAAGGGGCACGGTCGATGCCTCATAACTGCTTCCTACGAAAAATGAAGTAACGATTAATCTACCCATGATAAAAAAGTAAAAGAGGAAAACAAAAACATCCCAAACTGCGGTAATTATTCCCAATTGACTTACAAGCTACGCAACTTCCGTTCCTTTACAAATTGGGGAATTTGTTTAAATGTAAAATAACATACATATACACACACAAACATACATATATATATATATATATATATATATATATATATATATATATATATATATATATATATATATATATATATATATATATATATATATATATATATATATATATATATATATATATATATATATATATATATATATATATATATATATATATATATATATATATATATATATATATATATATATATATATATATATAATATATATATATATATATATATATATATATATATATATATATATATATATATATATATATATATATATATATATATATATATATATATATATATATATATATATATATATATATATATATATATATATATATATATATATATATATATATATATATATATATATATATATATATATATATATATATATATATATAATATAATGTATTTAGGAATAATTAGGTGACCCAAGAGCAGCGAACGGAGGTTTAACGACCTTCAAAACGATCTGTAAAACTTCAAAAGGTTCGTCAAAGGTCGACTATCTTTAAAATTAAATTTTTTTTTGTGCTATATATATATATATATATATATATATATATATATATATATATATATATATATATATATATATATATATATATATATATATATATATATATATATATATATATATATATATATATATATATATATACTTACCAAATTTTCAGGTTTCAAAAGTATAGCTTCGGAAAATTTTCTCTTCATATGTGCCGCAACGAGTCTAGGACTCAATTTTGGGCTAACTTTTGGACTAGGCCTCGGACTAGGTTGAAGGGAAAGTTTTCTGGTGTCTTTTTTAGAGTCCGATTGATCGTTTTCGACATTAACGGTTATTCCGAGATCATTAGAAGGTTTTGACAACAATAGCGAAGGGACAATACTTTCCTTTCGCTTTCGTATAGGGGTAGGCGAGGCTTTATTCAGGTTATTGGGTTCGAAAGGTACTTTTAGCGTCGTAGGTTTTAGAGGATCTCTAAGGGAAGAGCTTCCTGGTATCTCAATGGAAAGAGTGTGTCTCTTTAATTTTATTTTATTGGGAATAGTTACAGAACCGTTAGATTTTTTGGCATCCTTCTCGAAAGCCAAATTATCGGCGGCCGTACTCGGCTCTTCTTCGACGACTTTTTCCATATATTCTCTAGGTAATTTAGAGGAAAGACGTCTGGCATCATCTTTCTTCATTGACCCTCTTTTCTTTTTGCTACTCTTCTTCTTCGAAAGTTTTTTTCTTTCTTCCACTCTTCTCATGAGACTCCTCTTTCGTTGACGAAGATTAATGAAATGCGCAGAATCCTCTGAAGACGATGAGCTATCTGTAGAAGGATCTGACTTGTGTTTGTCATATTCGTCATCTGAATAATCAGCCATTTTTATTACACCTTATAAAAAATGTTATCTTCAATTAAAATCAAAACCTAATAAAAGGCGAACGACAGAAAAAAAAAATAAAAACCCTTGATACAAGTATAAAAAAAATAAAAATAAATTATAAATGTAATACGATATAGTATAAAATATCACGCTAAAATTCTTGCCTTATTATCAAATTTGATCTCTAAAAACCACGTCACTTAAAATATAATTACGACACAATAGTAACCGTATAAATAATAATAATAATATCACTAGGACAATAAAAGACACTCTGACAGAAAATCACGTTTTAAAATCACTGAGTAACCCACGATCTAAAGAAGGCCGACCACACGATTTCAAACCTACTGATAGACTGACGATGGTCGCGAAGGAAGGTTAAGAGGATAGTTAAATTGTAAGGTGGGTCATGGGCCGTGCAAGACTCCGCCTGTTGGACACGCCTTCGCCTCCTTCAGATTCTGTACATAGACCTTCTTAGATATTTTTTTTTATTTACTAACTAAATCACTTCTGAATTTATATACTATATATATATATATATATATATATATATATATATATATATATATATATATATATATATATATATATATATATATATATATATATATATATATATATATATATATATATATATATATATATAAACGATTCACTTTCGATCTTGCTACAATAAAGAATTAGAAGATAAGAAACATAACTGGTTTTATAAAAATAATTAAATATTTTAATTATGACTATAAAATCTTTCAAATAAGGACTTATTTATGTTGCGTAAATATATATTTATATATATAATATATATATATATATATATATATATATATATATATATATATATATATATATATATATATATTATATATATATATATATAATAATAATAATAATAATAATAATAATAATAATAATAATAATAAACGTCTTCATAAAATTCAATTTAATAGATTCATGTTTTCTTTTTTCTTTTTTCTATATAATCGATAAATTCTCTTACTTTTTCTCAATGCTATTTAAAATTCAAAGATTCAAACAAGATTTGCATCCATTCATCCATACATACACACATACATGTTTCTAAGCATATATATATATATATATATATATATATATATATATATATATATATATATATATATATATATATATATATATATATATATATATATATATATATATATATTATATGTGTGTGTGTGTGTGTTGTGTGTGTGTGTGTGTGTGTGTGTGTGTTGAAGAGAGTTGAAGTTTTCAAATGACTTGCAAGCTTATGAGGATTTTTATATGGTGCTCTTATTATTAACTTGCAACAGGGAGATTGTTATTTAATTCCCTCTCCCCCCCCACCCCATCACTATCCCCTGCACGTAATCTCCAATTTTACTGGAATTCGAGGTATTTTACACTTAGCTAAAAGCTTTTAAATATTTTACCATAAATTAGACTTTCAACATTGATATTTGTTAGAAAGAGTTTATCATTTACAAAAACATACATAATGTTTAACATCAAATGCAACCAAAAATCTGCCGAATTATAACGCGTGACAGCTTTCATTCAAATTTCCTTAACTGTTTCTTTACTGTCTTGATAACCGAGACCAAAATTTACTGAATGAAAAGAAATTTCCTAGCTAGGCGCTTTATGTTCATTGTTTCATCGTTCGAAAAATTTTAATATTTTCTTCACTAGGTTCACTATAACTTTTCTGACCTATTCGTTTTTCGTTATAAATTGTAATAAGAAGTTTCCGAATGAAAGTCTATCCAAATTTGCTTTCAATAATTTAATAACATTCTCAACTCTAGTCAAAACAGTACCATCAAATACCACGTACTTTAAAGTTGTTAAACTGTTTTAATCTGTCAAAAGAGTTAGTAATTTGTCACGAATTTAGTTAGCTAAAGTGATATTATAAAATGCTCCAGTTTTTTTTTAATTTCAACAAAGTTAAAGCATTCACATGATGTTTCAACCTTATTTCTAAGCAAGTCCATTAAAATTCAACAACAGCATTTGTTGAGTCAATTCTTCGTTTTTCTCTTTAATACGTTTGAACTATAGTGTATTTTTTCATTTAAAATTCCTATAACTTCTACAACTGAATTATCAATGACTGTAGCTCATAGAGGCAAAATTCCATTTCGACATGCCGTTATCACTTCTATCATACTTTGTTGTTCCCTTATATTCTCGCTAAGAATGCATCAAGTTCACAATCACAGATCATCTTTCACGCATTCAATACTTGTCTCTAAATCTATTTCAGAGATTCTATTACGGTTCACAATGAAGCCTTTGATTTTGTTCAGTCCTCTTTCATTTCATAATGATGTAATTCTAATCCTCAGTTCTTTGAATACGTAAAAATGAACATCAACATCATCAGGTTGATCTATTCTTATTTATTTTCTTATATATGCTTCCCACTCCTTAACTCTGTTCATTTTATCACGTTTGCAATTTTTCAATCTCAATCTTTGAAGTAGCAAAATGCATCAAACAATACATCGTACTACTTAGCTATTCCATATTTTTAAAAAAACGTAATTTCAACGTTTATAGATAATTTTATTAAATTTATTTACGGCATCCATCATCCTTATATATTACTTGACACAAATAATTACATAATTTATCATCATTGGAAAGAAAAAAATCACACCAAATTTCTTTCAAATGATGCAGTAAAATGTTTTATAAAAGAGACCATCAGTGTGATATCCATTAATAAATCTATTTTTCACATTGACGATGTGTAAATGAAGTTTCCCTAAGTCGGATTTTGTGAGAATCAAATCAGGCGGAGGTCAAAACGAATTATTATGATTCTTCGTAGGTAAACTGATAAGGAAAATATAAGACAAAAAAATTTTTATTAAAAAAAAAAAAAAACAATAAATAAA
>SEYY01011983.1:12500-15216 GCA_009176605.1 Armadillidium nasatum | reverse complement strand
TTTCTTGTATTATTCTTTTGACATCATACTTCTACATAAAAACAATGGTTCATTATTATTTTTATTATTATTATTATTATTATTATTATTATTATGTATTATTATATTATTATTATTATTATTATTATATTATTAATCATATTATTATAATTTATACTATTATTAATTATTTTATTATTATTATTATTTTACTATATCTAATTTATATTATTACTATCCTATTATTATTATTATTATTATTATTATTATTATTTATTATTATTTATTATTAAATATTACTTTATTATCATTATTACCCACAATTATATTATTATTATTATTATTATTATTTATTATTATCTAGAGAGCGCATGGAAACAGTGTGACACTATAGAGAAGGAGGGGTCAGGAACCACATTTAGGCTGTTTTTTGGCGCATCTCCAGAGAAGTTAATTATTATTAAAAAGGATCCGGTTTAATATTACAGGGTGTGGAAGGGCAATTGAAGCTCAGGTGTGTGTTTGTGTGTGTGTGTGTGTGTGTGTGTGTGTGTGTGTGTTTGTGTGTGTGTGTTGTGTGTGTGTGGTGTGATAAAGGGCTTGCGCATTCTGCAATACTGTTCATATATATATATATATTATATAATATATATATATATATATATATATTATATATATATAGTATATAATAAATATAATTATATAATATATATATATGTTTTCATCTCCTCCCAGGAAGGGTTTTCACCCTGCCAGTTGGACTAGCATATTTCGCTATCTGCTCTTAAAAGCCCCTCTCCTAGAGGGCTCTAAAAGATCCTGTTTTTCAGCTCGTTGGTTTCAGTGCCAGTCCTTGAGTTTTATTTAAACTCCCAGGGAGGGTTTTCACCCATTAAATGGGACTAGCACCTTCTCCATCTAAAATCTAAACACTTTCTCAAAGGCTCTCCTGAAGATCGTTCTTCTCGGAGCTGTGGTTTCCCATGATGGTCCTGGAGTTGTTACAAGAAGTATGTAATAATTTATAGGGTTAGGTTGCTAGTCCTTTCGTCCTTGCTTTTGGCTCAACTCGATGTGTGTGTGTGTGTGTGTGTGTGTGTATGTGTGTGTGTATGCGTGTGTGTGTGTGCGTGTTGTAATTCTGGCTATAAATTTGATATAAAGATTCTAAAAATTCTTAGTGATATTTTCCTTTGATTGAATTTTTGTTAGAGCATCTAAAGATATTTTCAACGACACTTCCAGATGTTATGACTCATCTTGTGTGTGTGTGTGTGATCGTGATTCCTGGGCCTAGATCTGCTTAAATATGGTGGTTCAAAATGTGTTTCTTGAGCATTGAGAAAGGATGCTTAAGGAACGAGGCAACTGGAAAACTAGACAAATGATCCTTGGGAGCATTCGATCCCCAACCCTTTCAAGATATGCAAAGGAAGGGGCTAGTGAAGGGGCCTCTCAAACGTTACAGAACGTATCTTTTCTCCTTTTCTTAAAGGGGTGAATTTCTTAGTGCAAAGTTGTTAAGAGAGTGATAGAACATGCCGACTGTAGATTTTTTTTTTACAAGTATATTAATTTTCAATAGATTCACTCACTCCGTTGCTGGCTTAAACTCTTCTTACTCGCCTTCCTCTCTCGGGAGGAGGAGGAGGAGGAGGAGGAAGGGGACGAAAGGCCCTCCGATCGCAGCGAAGGTGTCCCATTATTCCCTTCGGGCGGACGAGTTGGGGCCTTCGTATTAATTATTTATCGAAGTAAAGAGTATTCAAACAAATATCGAATATAACCTTTACTTGTAAATAAACTAGGTAAATTTACTTAGATCTCTTTGGAAGTTTAATTAACGCTTGAAATAGTTACACTTTGGTTGTTCCCCTTTCAAATCTCTGATAAATTGTGATTTCAACTGTTTTTACTGGTCTTGTCTTGTATCCATTTCACTAAAAAATAATGTTATCTAGTCCAAAAACAAAGAAACTATACGGAATAGTTCAACATCCTCTAACTCATAAAAAAAATTGAATCACAAAAAAATAGAAAAGCCTAAAACAATTCCTTACTATCAATAAACACCTTCATCTTACCCTTTCAAGACAAACACCCTTTAAGATCTGTGTATCATCATTTTTAATACCTTGACCATATAAGACAAAATAACATAATTCCCCGAATACATAAATTCCCTTATTGAGGTCTATAAAACATATAACTCAAAAATACTACCACTGAAACTCAAACGCCCCAAATAACACCTCACCAAACTACAAAAACTTTTTTTTTAAAATAAACATCAAAACACATTTTAACAAAGGAACTTTTTATTTTCTACATCTACCTTCAAATAATTGTTATGTAGCCATAAATTGACCTTGTCCCACCTAGCAACCCTTCCACACCCTATCCAGTGAAAACAATGTTTATTATGACTTGGTAGACAGGCCAAATAACTGGTAACAAAAGAACGTACATTGTAAATGAATTATTACGTTCAGTACGTTAAACCATTCGAGATAACCTTACCCTCTCCCTAAACTCTCAGTTTAACAGAAATAATAGTTTATTTCACTTTTTGGTTTCCTTATTTCCACGCCAGAGCTAACACGGAAATCAAACTTAATTTTGCTCGAACAATTTTCCAATATCTGACACTTTTCATTACGTTCAAATCCTTCTATTTAAATAGCAGAAAATCCAATAAAACCTGCTTCACAAACTACTTAGAAGTAAACCTCGAAAT
>SEYY01011983.1:0-2500 GCA_009176605.1 Armadillidium nasatum | reverse complement strand
CATCTTAAACTGTCAGCTTGAATGTGAGACATGAATCTCACTATCGAAAAAGAAAATAGGGAGGATGGAGTAGAGATTGTAAAACAGTAGGTTTCTCGATGAAGGTCTTTTGAGTATTTAAGAATTTGGAACAGGAGTCTACATATACCTCTACATCTCAGAAACAAATAATTTGCAAAAGGGTCTTTGCTATACTTTAAAAGATTAAAGAATTTATATCACAGGCATTTGTTTTTTTGAAATATTACCTTACTTATAATAATCTAAACAGTTACCCCCTGTTACTTGATAGGAATTAGTGTAGTGGGTTATTGTCTCCTTTCTATCAGGTATAAAGATCGTTTGTAGTCGGGACCTTTTTACAGCAAGATAACTCCAAGTATTTCCTCGCTTTTTATTCTTCAATTTTCTTACTTGAAATGTCTCTCTGCTCTTTGCATTGCATATTTTCTTTGCATGAAGAGACACGTCAGGGCTTTTTAAAATAAATTTGCCCTTTGTCATATATTTATATATATTGGGTAATTATTGTAAGTTTTAACAAAGTAAGAGGTATATATATATATATATATATATATATATATATATATATATATATATATATATATATATATATATATATATATATATATATATATATATATATATATATATATATATATATATATATATATATATATATATATATATATATATATATATATATATTCAAGCCATTCCAGTTGATTTCTCTCTATAGGAGTAATGTTCACCCTTATATGAAGTATGCTTCACATATCTAGGGTGATTTCACTCATACCGCTCTCCTTGAGGAGGTGGAGTCTAGGGCTTTTCGTTTTATCAACTCTCCTCTTCTTACTAACTCTCTCCAGTCTCTTTCTGCCCGTCGAATTGCTGCGTCACTCTCTCTATACTATCGCTATTACAACGGACACTGCTCTTCAGAACTCTCTCGTCGCATACCTCCTCCATTGAGAAGGGCTCGTGCGACTCGTCTTTCTACACAGTCTCATCCTTTCTCTATCCAACTCTCTGACCCCAGACTTAACCGCTATGCTCAATCTTGCATAGATTCTACTGGTAAAGTCTGGAACATACTCACTTTTGCGCTTTCCCAACTTTCTTTGAATTGAACACTTTCAAACGCCGTGTATCTGAACACATCGGCTTCTAATGACTAAGATTGGTCTTTTCCAACTCCGGTGGAAATTAGTAGGCTTCCGTCCTTTGCCCACCAGAGGATATATATATATATATATATATATATATATATATATATATATATATATATATATATATATATATATATATATATATATATATATATATATATATATATATATATATATATATATATATATTTTATATCACCTCTGGTGGGCAAAGGCCAGAGGCCTACTACAATTCCACCAGAGTTAGGGGGAAAGTCGGGAACATGGTCAAATTAAAGGCCGACGTGACCTGATACACGACGTTTGAAGGTGTGTAAGTCATAGGAAGTTGGAAAAATAGAAGAAGGGAGTGTGTTCCAGACTTTACCGGTAGAGTACATGTAGGACAGAGCATAGCGGTTGAGTCTGGGGTCAGAGAGTTGGACAGAGAAAGGATGAGACTGTGTAGAAAGTCGAGTCGCACGAGCCCTTCTCAGTGGAGGAGGTATGCGACGAGAGAGTTTAGAAGAGCAGTTAGTAAAGAGAGAGTGACGCAGCAATTCGACGGGCAGAAAGAGATTGAAGAGAGTTAGTAAGAGCAGGAGAGTTGATGAGACGAAATGCCCTAGACTCCACCTTCTCTAGGAGAGCTGTATGTGTGGAACCACCCCAGATGTGCTAAGCATACTCCATACAGGGGCCAACAACACCCCTATACAGAGCAAGCAACTGGGGTGGAGTGAAGAAATACTGAAGGCGCCTCAGAACACCCAACCTCTTAGAAGCTTGTTTAGAAAGAGAGGTAATGTGATCTTTCCAAGAAAGATCACGAGAAAAGGAAACACCAGAATATTAAGAACAGATGAAGGTCTGAGTTGAGTGTTTTCGAAGAAGATATCATAGTTGTGTGGAAGATTGTGTGGAGTAGTGAGATGGAGGAATTGAGTTTTGTTGGCATTGAAAACAACCATGTTCTCTCTGCCCCAATTAGAAATAAGAGATAGATCAGAGGTCAGCTGCTCCAAGGCAACCCTCCTTGCATCTAATAACTGTTGTTGATAGGGGCGCCTTTCAAATTGAAAAGAGCAATGAAGGGTGGAGTCATCAGCATAGGAGTGGATAGGAGATGAAGTAACAGAGAGAAGGTCATTAATTAAAAGTAGAAAAAGTGTTGGGGATAGGACAGATCCTTGAGGAACACCACTATTAATAGATTTAAAGGAAGAACGGTGGCCGTCTACAACTGCTGCTATAGAGAAGGTCACAGAGAGAAGGATAGATTCCGAAAGAGGGAAGTTTGGAAATCAAAGCTTTGTGCCAGACTCTATCGAAAGCTTTCGATATGTCTA
>SEYY01011982.1:25000-26624 GCA_009176605.1 Armadillidium nasatum | reverse complement strand
GCAAAATATATGTACATCCTTGTTAAATTAATAAAATCCATTCCAATGTATGTTCTAACGCAAAATATATTTATGTGCACACGTTCACCCCCACATACTTTACTGTCTCTCCTGTAATATGGAACAACACCAAAACAAATACACATCAAACCAGAGCAATGGGCAAAAACGAATCATAAGACTGCTCAGTGGTAGTAAAGATTTTTATAGTCAAAATAGTTAACATGTTGCAATTTAATCATCCTCTAAATCTCTCACTCTCTTAATGGAAAGACACAAATTAATAAATAATAATACATGCGAATTGCTAAAAGCAGAATATCAAAATAATCAAACTGAGAGAGGAATAATTTTACGAAATGACACAAACCTAAAAAACCTTTCTACAGATTTACTAAAGCACGACAAGCAGTAAGCTACACCTCCATCATAGTATATAATAACCTCCCAGATGATATTAAAAAAGAAAAAGCAAATAAAATCATAAGCGTTCAATATTAAAAACTGTACATAAATTCGCTATATTATTATTACTGATTTATTATTATTATTACTATTATTATTATTATTATATTATTATTTTTTTTTTTTTTTTTTTTTTTTTTTTTTTTTTTTTTTTTTTTTTTTTTTTTTTTTTTTTTTTTTTTTTTTTTTTTTTTTTTTTTTTTTTTTTTTTTTTTTTATTATTTATTATTATTTATTATTATTATTATTATTATTATTATTATTATTTATTATATTATTATTATTATTATTATTATTATTATATTATATTATTATTATTATTATTATTTATTATTTATTATCTACTATTATTATTTTATTCTTATCATTTTATTACTATTTTATCATTTTATTTATTGTTATATTTTCGATTATAATTTACTGATTACTAGTATTATATTAATATTATTATATTATTATTCATATTATTATTATTCGTTATTATTATTTTATTATATTATCATTTAATTATTATTTATTTATTATTATTTTATTATTATTATTATTATTATTATTATATTCTTATTGTCATTAATTCTTATTATTATTATTTATCTTTAAGTATATATCATCATTGCTATTATTATACCAGTATTATCATAGTAACATCATAAGTAACGTCATTGCTATCGTTACTTACATTATCAAAATTTCTTTTTGTTACTCTAGCAGTAACCTATCTTAACTGTATTAATAAAGTAATTATGGTATATATATTGATGTATTAAATATTGGGGCTCAAAAGCACAGTGTTTTCCCTAGCAGCCCCTTTTCAGAAACTGGACAGCCACTATATTATGTTATGTTTATTATTGAATTTAGTAGAGTAGGACCTACTTTTAAATTTTAAACCTGAAAATGTACCAATTTCTGAATAAAATGTTTTGAATTGAATTATTATTACGGATAATGAAAAAATGTATATTTAAAAAATTTCCATTATTTTAAGTGTTCCTAATTGTGTGGAAGGTTGTGTCGAGTAGAGAAATGAAGGAATTATGTTTTTGACTCATTGAAAATTACCTTGTTTTCTATGCCTCAATTTGTAATTCAAGAAAGATCAGAGGTCAATTGCTCCGAGGCCATCCTACTAGCGTAAATTAACTGAAGTTGGGAAGGA
>SEYY01011982.1:5000-17500 GCA_009176605.1 Armadillidium nasatum | reverse complement strand
TAATCCTTAACAGTAATATTTTCGTGCTTGATGATAATTGGACCTCCTTCATGCTTCATTTGTAGCAAAAAACAGTTTAGATCATATTCCTAGGATGGTCGGAAGGTTGGGAACAGTGTAAAGGTCTATTCATCTGACGAAAGGACTGCCTTCTATTGGTCCTTAGTTCAATTCTTATAAATGTTGTACCACTTTCTCTACTTTCGGCATTCATGAATGGTTTGGCGATTGCATCACACTCATGAATATTCAGCCTATTGAATTTCCTCCTCACTATTTTTTGTGTTGATTATTTGCAAGACTGATATTCAGCTTAGAAGTAGCTCTTGCATCTGTTGTTTTCTTAAGTTTCGGCCCTATCCTCGGCAATGCTCGTCTGTCTTTGTCAACCAATTTCGACTTTATGTCCACGCTGTTGTTTATCGAATTATATTTTTCCGAAAGCACAATATAGACTCATGACCTTGGGATACGGTGTCAAATAACCAACATTTCTAAGCGTGGACAAATCTAATTTGTACTAGCACAGAATGTTACTATCACTTCCTACTGACTTTATAGATTACGAACACCTGAAGTTCTTCTTCAGTTTCGTGTATTTAACATATGAGATATTTACCCATTTTTCTTTCACTTTTTGCTTAATTTCAATTTCAATAGTTTATTCAAGAAAAAGTACATTTACAATTTTACAATATTACAGTTGGTCCAATATTGCTAAAAACAATATTAATTATTTGTTAGCTGTCCATTCTCTGAAAAGGGGCTTCTTAGAGGGTACACATTAGTTTCCATTGAGTGCCAAAGTTTAGTAAATAAATAGTTCTTCAATTTATTTTAATAACAATTCAAATACAAATATGATGCATATAAGAAACAATAATAATAATACAAATAATAATTCATAAAATAGTAAAGAGAGCATTAATTGTAATTATTAAAACAAAACTAATACTAAAAGAAAAGGCCAAATCATGATAAGGATTTTCATAAATATTGGTAATCTTTAATCGTCATTCATTTTTCAGAAACAAAATTCACACAAAAATTCATCGTATACTTAATATGTATAGATACAAAACTAAAAAGGGCTTCTGTGGGGGAGAATTCGAGGTCTGAGCCCAAAAGTACTAATAACACCAATAATTGTAATAATGAAGATAATAATAACAGTAATAGTAATAGCAATAATAGAAATAATAATAATAATAATAATAATAAGTAAATATATAAGTATATTATATATATATATATATATATATATATATATATATATATATATATATATATATATATATATATATATATATATATATATATATATATATATATATATATATATAGAATAATATTTGATAGCGATTGTAAGCATATTGAGTGTGACATTTAAGGCTTAAGTGGGGAAAGTGTTTTTTTTCTTTTTCTTTTTCTTATTCTTCTTCCTTCTTCTTCTTCTTCTACTTCTTTTTCTTCTTCTTCTTCTTCTTCTTCTCTTTCTTCTCCTCCTTCCAACATGTTCATACTATGTTCATACTGTGATTATTTGTGCTTTCTTGAGCATTGGGACTTTCTTGTGTTGACACCAAAATCCTTCTATTTCAGTCTTAATTCTCCAATAAAAATAAGTTCTGGAAAAAAAAATAAATATATATTATATATATATATATAATATATATATATATATATATATATATATATATATATATATATATATATATATATATATATATATATATATATATATATATATATATATATATATATATATATATATATATATATATATATATATATTACACATTTAGCTCTTCTTGCTCAAATTCTATTTTCGGTTGCAGCGGTTGGGGATCTTGAGTTAAAGTAACCATGTTTTTCTGACCAAAAATCTGGACGCTTTTGAACATTGCCTTTTCCCTCCCCCCCCTCCCAATAACCTGCCCGTAAGAGTTTTAAGGGATGTATAAAGGAGAGTGATTTTTAATATAAAGAAGAAATACGAATGTTGTTTTCAAAAATAAGTCATATGGTTTATTAGTAAGGACGTTCTAAAAAAAAAAAATTAAAAAAAAAAAAATTTTGTTTTTGTCTTCTTCTGCTCTCACTCGTCGCGCCCTCTGGCTGGCTGAATAAATAATTTTTGCCAAATCTAAAAATCGGAACAGATGTCCGTCCCAATTGACCCTCTAAAGAAATCGGGACGGATTGTCACTCTATCCCGATATAACAATGGTATTTCTACCAAGAATAAATGGGATAAACTCTTTCTATTGCCACATTGCCACCCGTACCTGAAATAGTTTGTTTGTAATGAATATTTGTAATCTTGTGAAGACTTCATAGCTACTATATATATATATATTATATATATATATATATATATATATATATATATATATATATATATATATATATATATATATTATATATATATATATATATATATATATATATTGAATGATATAGAACTCGCATTCATTTTCCATAAAAAGCTTGCTACGACAATGTGTAAATACAATTACCTAACTACATGTCGTCTCCAGAACACTATTTTCTAAGACGCTAGCTTAATTAAGATATATATATTATATATATATATATATATATATATATATATATATATATATTATATATATATATATATATATATATATATATATATTATAATATATATATAATATTCTAAGGTTTGTGCTAATTTATGTCTTTAGCTTGTGCCAAGCCGGTTTGATAAGCTTGCCGTCTGAGTCTTCCTCGAGAGGAGAGAACATTTTTAAATAGAATAGTTCATAATCTTGCAGTCCTATTTGTCAATTCAATTTATCTATCTATCTATCTATTTATCTATTTTACTATATTATATATATATATATATATATATATATATATATATATATATATATATATATATATATATATATATATATATATATATATATATATATATATATATATATTTATTATAAAATCCATAAATTTCAAAATCCAAATGATATCACCTAAATCTCCAACAAAGGAAAGCTATTATTGTCCCGCATTGAAGGAACCCGAAAATGAAAATACTAAAAACGATAAAATTATTTATATAAAAAAAAAATAATAATAATAATAATAAAAATAAAATAAAATAAAAAGAAAAAAAAAAGAATAAAATAAACAATAAATGCATTATGAAACAAGAAGAAAATGAACAATAAATCAAAAAGGGAAATCAAAATGCAAAAGTTGTCAAAATAATAATAATAATAATGATAATAATAATAATAATAATAATAATGATGAAAGAAAAAAAAATTACACAAATAAAACGACAATGTTCTAATACATCTTTTAAAGCTGTCGGCGTTTCATTCCAAGCTCATTGTCTTTCTCTTTGGGTCTCTTCGACGATCTCATAATGTTGTCGTTGAGTGACGGTCTCGTCGACGGGGTTTCAGAATCTTAATAGCGAATGAATTTCATTTGGAAATGCTATTTTGTTTTATAAAAGAGATAAATTTTCGCTTTTGAAAATACACGCCGAAGAATTTCTGCACGGATCAACTGATTTTGTTTTCTTTGAATCGAAGGACTGTGAAAAGATCTATGGTTGCCGTGGTATTAAACGGAATGTTTTATATATATATTATATTATATATATATTATATATATTATATATATATTATATATATATATATTATATTATTATTATTTATTAATCTATTTTATAATTTCGAAACAAACCCGGGCCAAAAGATGGAAGTCCTTTGTCTTCCATACTTTAATGGTTAAAAAAAATAGCTTGGCTTTCCTTATGACAAAAATAACAATTGTTTTCACAATATCTACACGACGCAATCTTCTTCACAACTATATCATCTTGAAAGACTTACTACAAAACCTTCCTCTGTTCTTAGTATTCAAAATGTTTCCCTTTGTCAAGATATTTTATCGACGATGGAATCACGTCCCTTAAAATAGTCTCATCAATTTTTTGTCCAAATCAATAAACCTAATCCTAATTCCTGTTCCTCATGTACTATTTTGATGGTCAAGTATTGATCCCTTCATCTATGTGCCCCACTATCCTTGATTTGCACTTAGTAGTCAATTATCGGAGCATTAAGGACATCAGTTTTTTTTAATGTCCTGATTTTTTCTCATCTCTGGTGGATATTGTGAAGGTCCTCCAGTTCTTTTCTCCAATAACTTTTTAAAAATCTTATCTCTCTCTATCTCTATCTTAATATATATATATATATATATATATATATATATATATATATATATATATATATATAATATATATATATATATATATATATATATATATATATATATATATATATATATATATATATATATATATATATATATTAGTGATGGCATCCGAATCCGCATCCGCATGCGCGGATGCGGAACATCCGCACAAAAATCAACATCCGCATCCGCATCCGTATCCGCATTTTCGGAAATTCAACATCCGCATCCGCATCCGCACTTTCCAAAATTCAACATCCGCATCCGCATCCGCATCCGCACTTCTCCAAAATTCGACATCCGCATCCGCATCCGCATCCTCAAATTAGAAAATATGACATCCGATCCATCACTAATATATATATATATATATATATATATATATATATATATATATATATATATATATATATATATATATATATATATATATATATATATATATATATATATATATATGCGAATTGTAGATCAAGAGTGAGGGTGAAGAGAGAGAACTATCGGATTGGTTTAGCATAGGAGTGGGATTGAGACAGGGGTTTGTAATATCTCCATGTTATTTAATCTATTGATGAACAGGTTACTTAGAAAAATGGAGAGAGAAGGGAAGAGTATTACGTTGAGAAATATGGAGGGTGAATGTGAAGTGAATGTTTTACTTTTTGCAGATGATGCGGCATGTGTTGGTGGCAGAATCTGGAGAAAAGATGAGAATTCTTGTGAGAGAGTTTGAAGGGAAATGTGCAAACAAGAGATTGAAATTCAATCCAGCGAAGAATAAAGTTATGAGGATTGGAGGTGGGGATGAGGAAATGTGGAGGAAGGAATTGGTTTGTAGAAGTGTGAGAATGGAAACTTGAGGAGGTGAATGAATTCAAATATCTAGTAATGTTGGGTGGAAGGTAAGGGTGGGACGGAAAAAGGAATAAAGAACAGAGTGGTAGAAGGAATGAAAGTATTGGGGGCCTAAGAAAAGTATGGAAGAAAGGAAAAATTTTGAAAGAAATAAAGATAAGAATGTTTGAATGTATGTGTTCACCTTCTGTATTGTATGTGTGTGAAACATAGACGAAAAGTGCTAGGTCGAGAAAAAGTTTCAATGTCTTTGAGATGAAAGATTTAAGAGCGATATATAAATTGAGAAGGATTGATAGGATTAGAAATGAAAGAATAAGGGAGATGTGTAAATGGAAGAAGGGTGTAATTGATAGAGAGGAGGAGGATGTGCTAAAATGGTTTGGACATATGTGAAGAATGAAAGAGAACAGAATGGTTGGCAAGGTACGTAGATGCGATGTAGATAGGGGAAGGGTAGGGGGAGGGGAAGGCCGAAGTGGAGATGGATGGATGGAGTGAGAGTGATTTTGATGGAAGGAATTTGAGTTTAGACGAGGGTAGAAGATTTGTGGAGACAGAGATGGAGGGAGGTGGTGAAAGCGTTGAAAGGTAAGAATAGTTATGTTTGTAAGGGAATTGTGGCGGGCACCACCTCACGAAAGTGGGAAAGGTGATATATATATATATATATATATATATATATATATATATATATATATATATATATATATATATATATATATATATATATATATATATATATATATATATATATATATATATAATTAACATCTGCATCCGCATCCGCATCCTCATCAAAATTAACATCCGCATCCGCATCCTCATCAAAATTAACCACCGCCTCCGCATCCGCATCCGAACTTTTCGAAAATTCAAAATCCGCATCCGCATCCGCACTTTCGAAAATTCAACATCTGCATCCGCATCCGCACTTTCGAAAATTCAACATCCGCATTCGCATCCGCATCCGCACTTCTCCAAAATTCAACATCCGCATCCGCATCCGCAAATTGGAAAATATGACATCCGATCCATCACTATATATATATATATATATATATATATATATATATATATATATATATATATATATATATATATATATATATATATATATATATATATATATATATATATATATATATATATATATATAAACTGTTCCTATCCCCAACACTTTTTCTGTTTTTCATTAATGACCTTCTTTCTTTTACTTCATCTCCTATCCACTCCAATGCTGATGACTCCACCCTTCATTACTCCTTTCATTTTGAAAGACGCCCCTCCCAGCAACAGTTAATAGAGGCAAGGAGGGTGGCCTTGGAGCAACTAACCTCTGATCTATCTCTCATTTCAAATTGGGGCAAGAAAACATGGTCGTTTTCAATGCCTCAAAAATTCAATTCCTCCATCTCTCTACTCGACACAATCTTCCACACAACTACGATATCTTCTTCGAAAACACGCAACTCAAACCTTCATCTCTCCTTAATATTCTCTAGGTGTTTCTTTTTCTCGTGATCTTTCTTGGAAAGATCACATTACCTCTCTTTCTAAACAAGCTTCTAAGAGGTTGGGTGTTCTGATTCGCCTTCAGTATTTCTTCACACCACCCCAGTTGCTTGCTCTGTATAGGGATGTTGTTCGCCCCTGTATGGAGTATGCGTCACACATCTGGGGTGGTTCCACTCATACAGCTCTCCTGGAAAAGGTGGAGTCTAGAGCTTTTCGCCTTATCAATTCTCCTGCTCTTACTAATTCTCTCCAATCTCTTTCTGCCCGTCGAAATTGTTGCGTCACTCTCTTTATACTATCGCTATTACAATGGTCACTGCTCTTCTGAACTCTCTCGTCGCATACCTCCTCCATTAAGAAGGGTTCGTGAGACTCGTCTTTCTACACACTCTCATCCTTTCTCTGTCCAACTCTTCGACCACAGACTTAACCGCTATGCTCAATCTTACATGTACTCCACTGGTAAAGTCTGGAACACACTTCCTTCATCTATTTTCCCAACTTCCTATGACTTAGGCACTTTCAAACGCCGTGTATCAGGTCATGTCGGCCTTTAATTTGACTATGTTCCCGACTTTCCCCTAACTCTGGTGGAACATGAGTAGGCCTCTGGCCTTTGGCCACCAGAGGAGAAATAAAAAAAAAATAAATATATATATATATATATATATATATATATATATATATATATATATATATATATATATATATATATATATATATATATATATATATATATATATATATATATATATATATATATATATATATATATATATATATATATATATATATATATATATATATATATATATATATATATATATATATATATATATATATATATATATATATATATATATATATATATATATATAACAACAAACGTCAGAATAAATTTTGGTTCATGTTTTATGAAATAAAATGGGTTTCGGAAATAGAGAAAAAGATGAAGAGCGTAGAATCTTTGAGGAAAGGTGATGATAAAATAAATAAGTGAAAAAAAAATCTGATTTTTGAACCGTTTTAATCTTTTACATACGTAAACAATAAAATTAAAATTTAGAGTGAATAATTTTATAATCTAATTTGAAATCCTTAACTGTAACTTAGTGATTTTGGTTCATATACTTACTTTTAAATTTAAAAACTCTCTCTCTCTAATATATATATATATATATATATATATATATATATATATATATATATATATATATATATATATATATATATATATATATATATATATATATATATATATATATATATATATATATATATATATATATATATATATATATATATATATATATATATATATATATATATATATATATATATATATATATATATATATATATATATATATATATATATATATATATATATATATATATATATATATATATAACGCTTACTTATTTACTTAATACAGGTTACCACTCACAGGCCTTTTCAAGGAGGGGGCACACACAGAGGAAGAAAACTCAATCATATACCTAACGCACATCTCTCAGGTGGTCACAGACGGAGGCCTTGAAAAGTGCAAGATTAAAGGCAGTAGGAAAAATAGATGATGATAAAGAGTTCCACAGAACAAAGGTGGCTGGAAAGGAGGAGGCACCACAGCGAGCCAGCATGAGGTTTTCCACTTCCACACAAAATTGGTATGAGAGCATTGCACTCCTTGTGCAACGAGGACGACGCAACGGTGGAGAAATGCGCGAGGCCAATTCCCTCAAGCACCTGCCATTGTAGTACCTATAGAAAAGAGATAGCGCGCCAACGTCACGTAGCAGAGATAGCAACGTCACGTAGCAGAGATAGAGGGTCAAAAGAGTTTGAAAGTAGGGGACAGTTTATTAATCTTTTAGCTTTAGGCTCAACCCTATCCAAAAGAGAGGAGGAACCGGAGCCCCGAGATGTGATAACAGTACTCCATTCAAGTGCGGATAAGACCCTTATATATTTATAGTAACTGCTCAGAAGAAGAAAATTCACGAAACCTGAACAGAACTCTCACCTTCTTAGAGGCCGCTTTCGCAACCATTGTGATATGTGGTTTGGAAGACAGTTTATTGTTTATGTTTAGACCAAGAATGTTAATTTTATTTACAGGTAAGACGGGAGAGCCGTCGAAGAGGATAGGAAAGTTGGGAGATGTTTTTGAGAGAGAGAGATATGTGAAGAAGTTGAGGTTTTAAAGAGTTGAATTTCACAAGGTTGCTATGACCTCACGGGAAATCCCATCCAGATCGTCAAGAATAGAATCGGAAAGTTGAAGACGAGAAGTAGCTCTAGAAGCAAAAGAGGGAGCATATTTGAAATGAGTAGAAGAATGTAGAGTTGAATCATCAGCATAAGAATGAACAGAATTAGAAGTGCAGTTGAAAAGATCGTTAATGAAAAGTAAGAATAAAGTTGGAGATAAAACAGTACCCTGAGGAAAAAAAACAGTTGACAGGAAAAGAATAAGACGTCGCTCCATCTACAAGTGCCAAAATGGAACGATCTGAGAGAAAACTAGACAAGAGTAAGCAAAGGGAAGGAGGAAACCCAAAGGAAGGGAGCTTGGAGAGCAGTGACGCATTCCATACCAGGTCAGAGGCCTTGGATATGTCAAGCGTCACCGCACAAAACTCCCCGAAATCCCTAAGGGCAGAAGACCATAGATCAGTAAGATAGGAGAGTATGTCACCAGTTGACTTCGAACGTCTTAAGCTAAACTGGTGATCTGAATAAAGAGAATGAGACTTCAAATGATCCTGAAAATGAGAGTTGAGGAGAGTTTCAAAAATTTTAGATAGAACACAGGTGAGAGCTATAGGTCGATAGTTAGAAGGGTCAGAGCGGCTACCTTTTTTCGGGATCGGCTGAACAAAAGCACGCTTTCAGCATTGAGGAAAAGTATTAGTATTAAGGCATAGAAAGTAGAGCTGAACGAGGACAAGCGCTAACTCGGAAGCACACTCCCTCAGAACACGAAGGGGTCATCCGGGCCATTGGCCTTCCTGACATTCATAGATTTCAGGATCCCATGCACCCAGTCATATATATATATATATATATATATATATATATATATATATATATATATATATATATATATATATATATATATATATATATATATATATATATATATATATATATATATATATATATATATATATATATATATATAGGGTGATTCACATCGATATTTGCAAACTTAGACAGATGGAAGGTGATATTATCACAATGAAATGCCACATAACATAATTATGACCGTAAGTCACTCCTTTACGTGATATCGAGGGGACAATATAGGAAAGAACACAAACCCATTAGACCATATTTAAAAAAGTTAAAGGTTCCACAGAATTGATGCCATGATTACATTGTTACTCAACTCCAGCGTGTGCTTCGTATGCGATTTCAGCACGACTGGGCCCCACCCCATCGACACAGGTACGTAATCAGCTGGTTAAATACCAACTACCCATGCAGATGAATTAGCATCGATGGTCCGACTCCATGGCCCCTTAGGTCACCAGACCTCAATCCTTACGACTTTTTTTTATGAGGTTGTCTAAAGCGGCTGGTGTATACGGAGGAAATTACCGACAGGCAACATTTAATGTAGAGGATTGAGAAAGGCTCAACACGTATTAGAAACACCATGGACCTCCGTCAGTTGCATGCCTGTATGGCTCGCCGGTTCGAGTTATTTATCTAGGCCGAGGCCTTATATTTTAAATACCTTTTGTAATAGCATCCCACTATGTTACATGCTACGTAATAAACTATGGTGCACGGTGTTTGTTTCATTTCCAAATTGTCCCCTCGATTACAGCACTGTATGTATGCGGTGAAATTTCATTGTTATGATGTCACCTTCCATCTGTCGAAGTTTGTAAGCTCCTATGTGAATCATCCTCTATATATATATATATATATATATATATATATATATATATATATATATATATATATATATATAATATATATATATATATATATATATATATATATATAAGACGTACATCTACTCATGAAGGCACAACGGAAACAATACTTACAACACTTACACGGAGATCTCGAAAAAGTACACGACAGTTGTCTAGTGAGTGGTGTCAACAGAATCAGGCGCATTTTGAATGCAAACAGATGGCATCCTTACAAATTTCATATGACGTAGCATCTGTGTGAAGACGACTTGCATAGTTGGATAGAATACTACGAATAGGCAATCAACAACCTGAACGAGAATGCAAGGATTTCATATAAATTCATAAAATTTTGTTTAACGATGAAGCAAATTTTTAAATCAATGGAGAGTTTAATCTGAAAATATACGATATTGAAATAATGCTAACCCTCATTGAATACGTCCAACAAAGATGCAAGTTGCTGGTAAGTTGATGGTTTAGGATGATGGAATGACAGAATTGTTGAACAGTTTACAATCACAGGTAATCTTAATGCAGAAAAGTATCTTCACATATTGCAAGAAACGATTTTCTCATCCTTGCTATACGAGGTCGGCGACTACCTAGCTTATTTTAAGCAAAATATGCCTCCATCTCATTATGTATTCATTTTCTTTGATTGTTCGGCGTGGGCTTGTGGAGTGTCTTCCCGAATCCGCAGATCTCTTTCCCTTATTTTTTTTTTCCTTCTGGGACATGTGAATAGTTTTGTTTATCAGGAAAAGATACAAGACCAATCATCTCGAAAAATGTATTGAAAACGTTATTACAAGCATAACCCCAGCTGTGCGAATGCAATGCATTTTCATCAATAGTGGTGGACATGCATTCAAATTTGTTTTGAAAAAAATGGCATCCATGTGGATCGTATATAAATAAAACATTTTTTCATAAGCGGCTTTGTATTTCCCCTATACGTGGTTCCTTTTGGCCCACCATACATATATATATATATATAATATATATATATATATATATATATATATATATATATATATATATATATATATATATATATATATATATATATATATATATGTAAGAGACTTTTTCCTTTTAAACAGATCCTCCATCAATAACTGCGTCTCTTGGCAGATCCCTGGAGAAGACTCCATTGAAGGAAGGTGATGACGTGTATTTCAGCTGCAAAATAGATGCGAATCCGCCCGTCTCTTTGATTCAATGGTTTCACGAGGTGAGTCACGTCCAAATGTTCAATAATTGATTGCAAGAGAACAGATGATTAATTCCCGTCTTCCGGTAACATGCTCAAATTTAATCGACTGCTTCAATGCTGCGATATATATATATATATATATATATATATATATATATATATATATATATATATATATATATATATATATATATATATATATATATATATATATATATATATATATATATATATATATATATATATATATATATATATATATATATATATATTCTTCAAGGCTACCGTTTGTGCCCACTTGAGGGGTGTGCGTTAGGTTCGAGTTTGAGTGAGTTTTCTTCCTTTTGTGTGTGCCCCTCCTTGAAAAGGGCTCTGCCCGTGAGAAGTGGCGATCTATAGAAAAAATTTATCGTAATTTTAATTTAAATAATTTTAGTCCCAGGTTAATAGTAAATCTAATAAATATAAATATGTTGGATGAGATAATAACTGAAGAACATTTTTTGGGGGGGTACATAGAACTGGTCGATAAAGATTAGGAATACCATTCAGTGGTAACTGTTGCACTTTCTACGGATAAAAAAAGTATAACTATCTTTCTGCAATTGCGGGCTATGTTGCAATCTCAGGGGCATTCTTGACCTTTTTTGTCGATTCACGAACCCTCCACGGACCCGATTACCCCGATTTGAGTCGATTTCAACCAGATTTTGCCTCCAAAAAAGGGTCAGGAAAGAGAGAGA
>SEYY01011979.1:0-12500 GCA_009176605.1 Armadillidium nasatum | reverse complement strand
GAAGTCCTGTAGGAAGAAAATAATATAGGACCGATCAACAGGCATCATACTTCCATCAAAGAATAAAAATGAATATCACATGAGAACATAGTGTTTATGGCACCATCCTTCAATCAAAGAACAAAAATACCTATTTAATCCCACGAGAACATAGAATGTAGAGCTCCTAATTATAAATTTGGAACACAAAAACAAATTAATATCAACAATATCAGGAACCTCTGGTCTTTTGAGGCTCTGTATTTCTTAGGGTCGTCACTATACTCGTAGGAGTGAGTCGGTGAACCACCGATTAAAGAGTAAAATATATATATATATATATATATATATATATATATATATATATATATATATATATATATATATATATATATATATATATATATATATATATATATATATATATATGCGTGTAGTTTCAAGAATAACATTGTTTTTAATATTTCATCTAAAAAATAATCGGATTAGAACCTTCTTTTAATTTTCATAACGTATTACTATTTCAAAAATTTGTTTTTATAGGTCCTGAAATGCGATATATATATATATAATATATATATATATATATATATATATATATATATATATATATATATTATATATATATATATATATATATATATATATATATATATATTATATATATATATATATATATATATATATATATATATATATATATATATTATATATATATATATATATAATATATATATATATATATATATATATATGCATGGAAAGGAAATCTTCAAAGAAACGAATACCTTATAGAAAGCTAGTTTTATATTATTGACACCATTATAAAGGAAGCAGAGAAAAGGAAAATGTGGAAATATACAAAAGGGAAAGAAAATTTAAAGGCAAAAACTTCATTGAATATAGATTTTATAAAATACAATATATAGAGAAACAGAAACGAAAGCCATTAGAAAACAAATATAATGTTTATTAAGAAATTCTAAGAAAAGAAAAGGAAAACTTGATGATACTAAAAAAAGGACAGTATATAAGTGAATAATAACTTTAAGCTAATTAAAGATATATACCCCGAGAATTAAAAAAAGTTTCAGTACAAAAAAAACCGGCAGGATTTAAAATAAGGAAGAAAACAGCATTAAAGAGAAAATTAATTAAATAGATCACATTGAATTGCAAAAAGTATTATTATATAGAAGTAAAAAAAATTTTTTATGATGTTAAAATACTACAACAGCATTCAAAGAAGGACCATCAAGTAAAGAGCTGGAATATTTTTCACACATTATAAATAGTAGGACAAAATGGAAAATTATTTTCGCTTCTGGAAGAGACGATTGAGGATCTATAACTTCTTCGAAATATCAATATGAAGTAAAAATGAGGATAAGGAGAAGTTATCTAATATTAACAATATTTAAATATCAAGACGAGGATATAATAACAAGAATAAAACAAAGGAAATAGGTTAAGATATATGAGTGAATGAGAATGAATAAGTGTATTTGACAAGAAAACCAAGTCCTCCCCACACTAATCTCACCAAGCTGCGAACTTACTATCATTTGCAACAGTATTATGCAACGGTTAGAGCACTGGTGAAGGAAATGGAAACTTAAATCAGGAGAAGAGATATAAGAAGCCTACCTGAAAGTTTATATTAGGATGAAAAATTGACAGTCTGTGGAGAGAAATGGGATTACTGACAATGTGTCAGAGAAGGTCCGACCAAAAGTGGCTAAGAATAGAGCAGGAAACATTCTGCGTTGAGTGTTTGGGATGGTTACATTGTGGGTTATGTATTGGTCAGAAATAAATTAATACAAGCATCAAAATCAGAAAGATAAAAACTTGAAAAATAAAAACTGAGAAATAAAATATTTAATGATGACCAAGGAAAATTATATAAGCATTGAGGTAAATGAAATACCAGTACTCAACATTCCACCCGAGGTACAATGCGAGAGATTCTTGAAGCGTATGAAAATGATATGACATATGAAATATGACTTAACAATAGAGCAGATTAGACTTAAAAAACTACTCTGAAAACAAAAGTATAGCAGAAATGATATTTCCAAAATAGAATAAACAGAATTTAAGAATAGAATAAAAAATGAATAACTAGAAAGTGCAGGGAATAGACAAAATTCAAAATATATTGCGAAAAAAATCACTGGGTTCACAGTCCAAATTTTACTGAGTTTTAATCCATATTAGAAGGTACAAAGAAGCTTCCACACTGATTCACTATTGAAGAGGCAATCTTACTTCCAAAATTGGGGAAAACAGATGACCCCAGGAAGCATAAACCAAAAACCTGTCTACTTACAATGTGTAAAAACAATATACGACATAACGATAGAGCATATTAGACTTAAAAAACAACTCGAATAACAAAAGTATAACCGAAATGACATTTCCAAATTATGAAAACCAATAAAATTAATGAAAAGATAATACCATTCCTACAAAAGCTATGTCCAAATGAAAAGTAAATATGAAATTATCTTATCTTACAAAAAAGTAAAAAATTAGAAAGGAAAATATTTCAAGATAATACGGTATCAACAATCAACAATATTTCTTGTACTAGCACTGAATTCTATGAATGACATACTAGATGAATGACCTTACTAAAGTATATAGAAATAAAAAAAAACAGTAATTAAACAAATCCAGGAGGTCAATTCGGATGAATCTTAAGAATATCTTGAAATTAAGGAGTTGGACAAGAACATTATTATGAAAAATACGATAAGAAAAGAATATATATGTAAATTAATTCTACAATTTAAATGTATTCCAATGACAGCATATGTGTTTTGCATTAGAGATTATTTTCAACATAATATTAATGAACTGATGGGCTTCTTAAACTGCGACCCCCAGGGGGGTCGCGAGACTACTGAAAGGGGGTCGCAAAGATCTTACTTTTCAATCATTATAAAAAAATTTAAAATTAGTATACACACTACGTACAAAATAAATACAAATAAAAATCAAACAAAATACTATTGTAGTTTTATTATAACTATTTTTTGAAAAAAGTGGAAATGCAAAACTGTTATGTAGGGCCGCCTATAAATGAAAATATGGAAGTAGCATTTAAAATAATAAATACAACGCGCTCCTCGATTTTCAACTGAACGTTCTTCAAGATTGCCAGGAAAGCCACTCAAAGCCACCCAAAGCCGAAAGACAGCCAGTCTACAGCCACTGGCTGTAGACTGGCTGGCTTGAAAGATGCGTTGACTCAAAAGATGACGGCTTTTCAGTTGGTGTTTTTAATTATTACGTTAAAGTTCAACTACATTTTGTTTAATTATTTATTATTATTTAACCATCATGGATAAATGGGTAATTAAAATTCCAACTAATAAGTCTGCCACGCCGTCACAACCAAGTTGCAGTGCTTCAAATCCGACTTCTAGCAAAACAAAAAAAAGAAAATATGACGAATCATATTTGCAGTATGGCTTCACATGCTCTTCTCACAACAATGAAGAACAACCAGTGTGCTTAATTTGCAAAGAAGTTTTGGCTGCAGAAAGCATGAAACCGTCAAAACTGCAACGACATTTGAATATTAAATATAGTATAATTATATATATATATATATATATATAATATTAACTATAATAAATGCTAAACGTATATAATAATAAAAGCCAATAAGTATTTTTTTGAGCCCGTTACTTTGCAAACACTCAAAATTAAAGAAAAAGAACATTTTGTGATAGAAGTATAATGTTTAAATCCTTTGAATGTAATAATAAATATACATACTTGTTAATGAGAACGAATTTCTGAATTGTATTTGATATGTGTTATCTCGATAATTTAATTAATAATTAAGATGTTGAATCAACAATAATAATAATCCAATTAATCGGAGAGAGGAAAGCATTTTTAACTAATATAGAGAATAAAATTTAAAGTCAAATAGTTACAATTGTGCTATAAAGTTATATACATTTGTGAAAAAAAATCAGTTGTTCGCTTGCAAGAGGTTCATAGTGTGAGTTAAGACCCTAAGTTCTTTAACATCACGAGTTATACCTCTCGAGTGAGAGACCTCCGCTCCGAGCAAGCGCTAAATCATTTACAAATGCACCAGTTGAGTCAGAACTCCACCTGAGTCCACATGTCTATCATACTATAGTGGAGGTCCTTTCGATAGCAGGACCTCCCCGCGATCTAGATCATTGGGTGTCCCCAGTGTGACAGAACGCTCCAACTTTGAGTTCCTTTTCTAAACAATCACACGTCTCCTTCATGTGTGGAGACCGCTTATGAGTTATATTAACTAGTGAGGGAGATGCCTCTCATGCCGAGTAAAGATACTCCTCTGTAGTTCCTAATGTTTACGATCTTATTGGGTGGAAGCCTCTCTCGCTCAGGAATAAATACTCATATGTAAATATTAATAATATATATAAAACATTATATTTACCAATGATGTGATTATTTTGCGAAAATCCACTACAATGTGGCTAGTAGGCCTATATGGTTGTCCAGAGAATAAGACCCGAGTTCTGTTGTTTAAGGTAGTTAGCTAGCGACGTGACTGACCTCAAGTCGTGTGCGTAAAGCCCTAGAACCAACGCTCTATAGAGTCTCTTATAGACGCACTAGCATTATGATTAAAGTCTGTGATAATGAATATTAAATTCATTATACACATAGTTATGATTTCAACCGAGAGGCCATTGTTGTTATATAATATAAATATGCACCAGTAAATATACTCTGTTTTTTTGATAATATAACTATAGATCTAAAATAATCATTATAACTATTATAATTAAAGTCTGAATGCAACTTAATAGTGTACGATTGTTTAATTTTGAATTAGACATTTATATATGAATTGGATTCGGATATTATATATACAAGTATTATATGCTAATACTATGTGAAGTTTAAGGTGTGACTATCTAAGAGGTCGATAGTTTTGAAATATAACGAATTATATTAACTTTAAAAGAATGTATAAAGTTATAACATTAAATCATAGTACTACTTTATCCACGAGTGCAAATCGCCACACTTATGTCTGAGCCACGCGGATGGGAATTTAGGAATAATTTTCATCCGTTACTTTCTCTAGTAGTTTGTGGACTTCTCAAGCTTGCTATTTATGCTCAGTATATTTTTGATAAATCCATTGATATGAATTAACTCATATAGCTCAGGAGTTATCTGCGTTAATACTGTTATTAATGTATATAAAATAATAATACTTGTGAATAGGCCTATTGTTATATAATAAAATAAATAATTACTTTATGGAAGAACAGTAGTGAAGTGGATCCGCTCGAATGTTATTCCCATTATTACTGATTCTGTAAGATATATATAGATTAGTAACATATATATATTCCTAAAATATAAAAAGATTATAACTCCTTATATAAATACAATAAATAATTAAGTTATAATCCTAATTTGAAGTGGTATATACTTTAATATGGAAGTTTACATGCAATAAGGTTAATTCTTCTCATGATAATATTCCTGTAAGTAGAACCCATTGCACGGATAGGCAGTAGAAAGTTCTGTGCCCATCGAATATTCTCGTTCTTGAATCTTATATGTGATAATGACACATAAGAAGATATAAAATTATGTCCTTAATCTATTAAAATGTCCACCTATACGATCACATGTTATATATGTTCACCACATAAATTGGATCAAAAAACTCCGAATATTTTCTTTCATATTTTCTTTTATGTTGGCCGACGTGTGCAAATGTGACTCTTCACCTATCGGAGGGATATTGCCGTGCCCTGCAGGCAAACAAAATACTGCCCTTCAGGCCATTACGAGCTCAGAGCGAGTGAAACACATCCACATGCGATGAGAGCTCGTGATGCTCTCCACCGAAGGTTTTAAAATCTAATTTACAACATCGTGTCTGAGTACAGTTCTTATAAAGTGTGAAAATACGCAACTTAAATGACAGTATCTAGTTATTGTTGTTGCATTTTTTTTTAAACTACTGTAGTTATTTTGTTGTTACTGTGGCTTAAACGTCACGTGATTGAATCACTCTGCGAAGGTCTCTGGTTTGATTTTTCGTGCGGGTTCTGTTTAATTGAGAGCTCTCTTCGCTAAATAGGTCAGCAATGTCCTTAAGAAATAAGCTTTTAGATAAGTAAAAATAAAATATAATTTAATCTGTCTAATCTTTAATGTTTAATTTAATCTGTTTAATCTTTAAACGTTTCAAATTTGATGGAGTTAAGTTTAATATTTCTTTCTTATTTTAATAACAAAAAGAATTCTTATTTTAATAAAAAAAATTACCTAAACTTCTTTTATACAAATTTTTGACTCTCTAGACATCTAATGTAAATAAGAATTTTTTTTTTTAGGACTTTTTAATTTTACTCGTCAAACCATTAGATCCCCTCTAAAGTAGGGCTCTGCCCGTGAGCGGTGTTGATAACTGTAGAAGAAAAAAATAAGTTAAGTGGGTCAGGTCTGAAAGAAGCGATCAAAGAGCTTTTATGGGCATTACCCAAAAATATGGTTGCTTAAAAATATATTTTTGTAAATTGCACTGAATCTGGAAATCACAAAGAATAATCAAATCCAAGAATATTCACCAAATTCATATACTTTGAGAACACAGTCATCAAAACTGAGAGAATACATTATATTTGATAAATCATCTTTAAAAATAAATTACCAAATTAACAAAGCAATCAAATTAATAAAAAAATAAATTGAATGAAATAAGAAAATAGTAAGACAAAATTAACTAAAAAAACCTTAATAGGTAACAATAGAATTCCATCGAAAATAATTTTAACTTCAGCTATTGGAGAATTGATATTTTTATTTTAATAAACATCAAAATTAGGGATTTTTGATGTCAGAGAAATTCTGATATTGTCTTTGGGGTTAGACATATTTCTGTACTTTGTTTTATAAAATTTATGAGAATGAAAATTTTTTGTTCGCAAAGATAGGTTGTTGCACATGGAAGTACATTTTTTTTTCTTCCTCACTGTCCTGGTTTGATAAACTTTGCAAGTCTTGACATCCACAACCTAAACACTAAACAGATATGCCTTTCATTGAATTCATTGCGCATCGATCTACTTGTTCTGATTTTAGTGACTGCCTACAAAGAGTTATATTATAGAGACCAGAATAGATGTTCAAGAACTGTTATTGAAATGAATAGATACCCAATAATGAGTTAGGAAATCAAACTTTCTTACCAGATTGCATCACAAATTTCAAAATGTCAGCACCACACACATACACACATAAATACACATACACATTTAGCTGAAATGCCAGTAAACAAAGGGATAAAAACATCCTTTCTCTAACATTAATCTTGGAAACCATACTGACAGTCGAATAATTTAGAAAGGACAGAGACTAGAGGAGATATCCCTAACCCCTGACCTTATAAAGGAATTGAAGTTGGAGCAGAAGTCGAAAACTTCTATTGTTAAGAAACCGATACCATTGTCATGTTAAGAATTCTCCTTTTCAGCGACCCTAAAATTTTTTCCCCCCTTTCATATAACGTTGCATAGTAAACAGGGAAAATAGAAAATGAAAATTCAAATGTAGGTCAGTAAATTTGTGAGTTTGTGTGTACCTGTTCAGGATAAATAATGTCCATAAATTAGAAATTATTATTATGGTTTATAAATTTAAGTAGCGAGGATCCAATCAAGTAGAATCAAAATTATAAGATATATTTATAACTTTACAGTAGTATATATATATATATATATATATATATATATATATATATATATATTATATATATATATATATATATATATATATATATATATATATATATATATATATATATATATATATATATTATTTAAAAAAATTTTAAAAAAAAAAAAAAAAAAAAAAAAAAAAAAAAAAAAATTATTTATTTATTTATTTATTTATTTATTTATTTATTGTATTTGTAAATTAATTTTGTAATCTTTCTCATTAATTTTTAAATTAACTCATTAATTTTTAAATTAAGGATCCATGTTATTTATTAATTTTCAGCAATTTTTACACTCAGAAATCTTTAATTAGAAACATAATTGTATATATATATATATATATATATATATATATATATATATATATATATATATATATATATATATATATATATATATATATATATATATATATATATATATATAATTGAAGGTAATGAGGTAAGACTATAACACCTACAATTCAAATTATGAACATAAAATTATATATATAGCGGCCTACAATTACAACTACGTATTTTCAAGCATCTGGACATGTAATTCCGTACTCATCTTCCTACTTCATCTCCTGAACACCCATCCATACGCAATCACGCTATGTCCCATAACTATCCACTCCGTGCATCCGACTTCACCATTCTATCCTCTAACCCCTCCGATTCTGACAGGAAAATCCTCGAATCTCTTTATATCAAACGTCTTAACCCCTAATTAAATTCAGCAACCTCATCTGTCCCCCCCTAATCTATTAACCCCTCCCCCTATATTTTATGTATGTTAATATCATGCATAACATACTAACTCAACTTCTGCATATACCAACTATGTTTATTTCAAATTTACCATTTCGTATTTATAACCTGTGCATGCAACTTAGCTTGTTTTGTTTTTGTTTTTGTTTTTCCTTCCTATATCATTAATCTTAATTTGAAAGATTTTTTTTGTCATTCATTATTGTTTCCTGTTATTAATTATTCTTTTGATCTTGTTAAAGATAATATTGATAATGGAATTTTGTATATTAATCCGAAACGTCTAGTTACTTATAATAATCATCAAAACTTATAATTTGTTTTTGGCATTATATTGCTTCCTACGTTGTTGGCATTATGCTTTATAATACGTATATATATATATATATATATATATATATATATATATATATATATATATATATATATATATATATATATATATATATATATATATATATATATATATATATATATATATATATATCCCTCTTTCGCTTCTCCACCATCATCATTGGTGGTGTGATTGGTATCCTTAGAATTAAGCTGGTTTGCTGTGATTCTTGGTCATTTTTCTAATCTTTATTCTGCTCCATTACCTCAAGTCTTTTCCAGGACCTGTACCCAAAGGGAATTTTTGTATATTTTATTCTGCGAAATCGCCGGACTTGTGGTGATACTTCATTCTCTTAGAATGATTTCTGCTTCTTTCTTAGGGTTTTCTCACCCAAGTGTGATGATGGGATTCTCTTTGTCAAATAGCATAAATCTTTCTAAGTATTGTCAAACGGCGTACAATCCAGCTGAATATTATCGGCATACAATCTTGAGTATTGTCAATGGGCATATGAGTATTGTCAAAGAGCGTACACTCCCATCAGAATTTTGAAGATTTGATTCTCCTCCTATATCCTTATATTAGAAAATGACTAATTTTATTAATTTGGAGTAATACTGTTGCAATGATGTCAGAAAAATTCTTATATATTACGTTATTCTTCTTCCTTTCCATATTGTATTTTATTTTCAAAGAAATTAAAATATAATGTGAAAGAAAATTGAAAAATTCAAAGATAAATTTTTGGAAAAATGTTAAAACAGAATGAACGAGATGAAATAAATTTTTTATATTATGATTGAAAATAGTGAATTGAAATAGCGTTAAAAAGAATTGGATGAAAATCGTCGTTTCACATTTAAATTACACTTCCATCTTTGTTTATTCACAACAGATATGTAACAGGAGAAAGTGAAAAGAAACACTAGTATACAATAAACTTAATTTATAGATTACAATAGAATACAATAAATATATAATTTATAGAATACAATAAACTTAATTTATAGATTACAATAGAATGCAATAAATATAATTTTTAGAATACAATAATTTTAAATTTTAGATTACAAAAGAATACAATAAATAGATAATTTATAGAATACAATAAACTTAATTTATAGACTCCAATAAAATACAATACATATAAAATTTATAGAATACCATAAACTTAATTGATAGACTACAATAGAATACAATAAATATATAATTTATAGAATACCATAAACTTAATTTATAGACTACAATATCATACATTAAATTTATAATTTATAGAGTACCATAAATTTAATTTATAGAGTACAAAAGAATACAATAAATATATAATTTATGGAATACCATAAACTTAATTTATAGACTACAATAGAATACAATAAATATGTAATTTATGGAATACAACAAACTTAATTTATAGACTACAATAGAATACAATAAACTTAATTTAAAGACTACAATTGAATACAACAAATATATAATTTATAGAATACCATAAACTTAATTTATAGACTACAATAGAATACAAAAAATTTAATTTAAAGAATACAATAAAGTACAGTAAATATATAATTTATAGAATACCATAAAATTAATTTAAAGACTACAATAAAATACAATAAATATATAATTTATAGAATACAATAAATTTAATTTATAGACTCATTTTACGAATATAATTAATTGATGTTCAACTCTTCAAGCCTGAGATTAATTCTGACATTGATGTTCAACTCTTCAAGCCTGAGATTAATACTGACATTGATGTTCAACTCTTCGAGCCTGAGATTAATTCTGACATTGATGTTCAACTCTTCGAGCCTGAGATTAATTCTGACATTGATGTTCAACTCTTCAAGCCTGAGATTAACTCTGACATTGATGTTCAACTCTTCAAGCCTGAGGTTAATTCGTGCCACTTGTTAGTTTGATAAAATTTAAGTTGTTAACTCTTAATTAATACCAAAATTAATTTCTACAATGCAAACTTCACCAAGCATGAATAGACAGACAACTCATAAGGCTCATTTTTACATAATTTCTATTCTTTCTCAGTTCCGATTTTAGATTGCGATCTTAAACCATTGGTTCGTTTCCTTCATTTTCACAACCAACTTAGTACCGATACCGATACCAATAATTTTAAACCATGTGATACTGATATGATACCTTTAGAAATTTACTGATACCGAGACCTTTTCCCTCTTAACAGTATTATTTTCTTCATACTCTTTAGCTTAATGATTTTCAAAAGCCGTATATCGTAGCATGTCAACCTTTAACTTGGATTGTAATTTGGTTTAGTTTTGTGACTTTAATATGGTAGCCGGACCTTTTCTAGCAATATATATATATATATATATATATATATATATATATATATATATATATATATATATATATATATATATATATATATATATATATATATATATATATATATATATATATATATATATATATATATATAGGGGCATTGACACAGTATGGAGGCGTCATTTTGATTTGCTCTTCAGTTCATTTCATCCTCATCTTTGGTCATTTGCTCCAACGGACACACCGCTTACAGACTGGAATATCTTCAAGGATATGGCTAAAGTCAGATTCTCATGCTATGTAAGTATATATATATATATATATATATATATATATATATATATATATATATATATATATATATATATATATTATATATATATATATATATGTGTGTTTGTGTGTGTGTGTGTGTGTGTGTGTGTGTGTGTGTGTGTGCTAATAGATAATAATACACGTTTATCTTTATATTCACAAATTAACTTGACTCTTTCTTTTTACGACAAGGCTTTGACCCTTTTTTTCTTTTTATTTGGCAACTGTAACAGCAGATACTAAAAGAATCACCATCACCCCGTCATACTAAGGCCTTTGTACAATTGTAAATTTAAATTAACATTTTCAAAATTAAGCTTTTTGAAAGGTTAAGTTTGGGACAGAGAAAGGATGAGATAGATGAGTCGCAACAGCTCTTTTCAAAGGGGAAGATATATGGTTATAGAGACCTGGTAACAGTGTCTGTTGCAATAGTAATAATATAAGGGGAGAGAGAAATTGTGGCAATATACAGATTGGAGAGAGTCCATGCTAGCTGGAAAAATAAGTGTGGGAGAGATGTACAGAAATTCTGAAGATTCTTAACACCATACATCCTATAAGTATTTAGTATTCAAGATGTGATTCTTCCAAGAAAAATCGCGAGAAAGTTAATACTAAGAATATTAAGAAAGTAAAAGACAAATGAAGATATTGAATTTTTGAGGATCTTATAAAAACATTTGCCTCGGGCATTTTAGAAATGAAAGTAAAATCAGTAGTTAGTTGCTCCAAGGTCACTTCCCTTGCATCAGCTATTTAAAGTGAAAAGAAATAATTAAGGGGGCAAAACTGAACATAAGGTCTGATAGGTGATGAAGTTACATAATGTTATTAAAGGAATTTAGAAAAAGAATTGAGGGATAGAACAATTCCATTAGGAACATTGCTTATAGATTGAAGTAAAGGATATTTAAGGATGTCTTCAATTGCTGCTATAGAGCAACTGGGAAGGAAATCAGCTATATATATATATATATATATATATATATATATATATTATATATATATATATATATATATATATATATAATATATATA